>JAQSVH010209501.1:0-15063 GCA_029448705.1 Adansonia digitata
GCCCCACGGTGGAATGGAGGCTTCAAAGTTAGTTATTTTTTATTTTCCAAGTGCAAGTGTGGATGAGGTTTGGTCAGTATAGAACATGTGCGTAAGTTATGATTTGGTGTCTTGGTCAGAGCTATGAATATGGGGAAGATTGGTTTTAGGTTGATGATGGTTTGGGCTTGACTTGGTTTGAATGGGTTTGGTTATTTAAGTGGCCTTCTTGGGTTTTCAACTTAAGTTGGTTTTCTTTTCTTCTTTTTTTTTTTTTTGTTTTTGTTGTTTTTCTTTTTTTATCTATTTTTTTAGAGAATTATGGGTGAAGGACTAAAAGAATGCCCTTTCGGGTTTTCATCATAAAGTCTTTTCAGGCATAGTATTTCTTTACGGAATCAAAGTTCACAGGATTGGATAGGTCGTTGCCATCCATTTCGGTTAAGATTAAGGCTCCTCTAGAGAATATACGCTTCACTACGTATGGTCCTTCCTAATTTAGGGTCCATTTCTTGCAAACATCTTTATGGATTAGGAGAATTTGCTTAAGCACTAAGTCACTTTCTTGAAACTAACGAGGATGAATGTTTTTATCATAGGCTCTCATCATGCGCTTTGGATACATCTGCCCATGACAAATGGCTTTAATTCTCTTTTCTTCGATGAGATTAAGTTGCCAAAATTGATCTTTAACCCATTCAACCTCTTCTTAAATTGTGCTTCCATCAGGACTCTGAGTGACGGTATTTCTATCTCGATTGGTAGAACAACTTCAATGCCATAGACTAAGGAGAATGGTGTAGCACTCGTAGAAGTTTGTACTGCTGTGTGGTAAACATGTAATGTAAAAGGAAACTTTTCATGCCAATCCTTGTACATCTCAGCCATCTTTTTTATTATCTTTTTAATATTCTTGTTGGCTGCTTCCACTGCCCTGTTTATTTTTGGACGATATAGGATGAAATTTCGATGCTAAATTTTAAACTGAGAGCAAATTGCTTGCATCATTTTGTTTTTCAGATTATGCACATTGTCTGCGATGATTTGGTTGGGGAGGCCATACTAAATGATGATGTCCTGTTTTACAAATTTACACAAGATAACTCTAGTGACATTAGCATAATAAGCTACTTCCACCCACTTTATGAAATAGTCAATAGCAACTAGGATGAAATGATGTCCATTAGAGGCGTTAGGGGTGATTAGTCCAATCATGTCCATGCCCCACATAGACGATGGCTGTGGGGCTGTCATAATGTGCAATGGCACATGAGGGACATGAATCTTGTTCACATAGATTTGGCATTTGTGGCATTTAAAGGCATAGTTGATGTAATCCCTTTCTAGAGCCAACTAGTAGTAGCCCGATCGCATGACTTGTATCGCCATTTGGTGTCCATTAGCATGCGTACCACAGATCCCATCATGGACCTCCTAGAACATTCTTTTGGCTTATGAGACTTCCACGCACTGAAGTAATACCTGGTGCCAACTCTTCTTGTATAGGGTTTTGCCATCCAAAATGAAGTTTGTAACCATTCTTTGTATGGTTCTTTTATCATTTTTGGTGGCATGATCAAGGTATTATTGATTTTTTATATACTAGAGGATGTCATGATACCAGGGTAAACCATCTTTTTCTTCCTCGATATTCTAGCAATATGCTGTGCTCATTTGAATAGAGGCAATGTCTGACTCCTGATTGACCTTAAACATGGATGATAAGATGGCTAAGGCATCAGCAATTTGATTTTCTTCTTGAGGCAAATATCAAAGCCTAACATCATTAAATTCTTTTCTTAGTTTTGAGATTAAACTTTTATAATGAGTTAGTTTGGTGTCACATGTCTACCATTCCTCTTTCAATTGGTAAATGACAAGGGCTGAGTCTCTAAACACTCGTAAGGTTCGAATGGCTTTTTCGATGGCAGCTTGGAGTTCCATGATGCAAGCCTTATATTTAGCTATATTGTTAGTGCAGTCAAAGTTTAATCTCATAGTGAAGAGATAATGGCTTCCTTTAAGTGAGATTAATATTGCCCCAATACCATGCCCTAATACGTTTGGAACACCATAAAAAAACATTTTCCAAAGTGAATCGCTATCGATTGCGTCTCCCACCTTGGATATGCTTAGTAGGTCTTCATTGAGGAATTGAAAGTCCAAAGGTTGATAATAATCCGTTGCTCAACTAGCTAAGAAATCTGTGATTGCGCTACCCTTGATAGCCCTTTGATTCACATATACGATATCGTATTCAGAAAGTAGGACTTGCCAGCTAGCTAATCTCCCTGATAATGTAGGGGCTTCACATAAATATTTAACGGGATCTAGTTTGGCGATCAACCACGTGGTGTGGTATAACATATATTGTCTTAAGCTCCTAGTTGTGCAAACTAGGGTACAACACAGCTTTTTTACTATCAAGTAGTTATTTTCACATTCTGTGAACTCCTTACTTAAATAGTGGATAACCTATTCCTTCTTTACCGAATCATCATGCTGGCCTAATACACAGCCCATTGAACTATCAAAAACTGATAACTATAAATTAGAGGTCCAGCTAAGATTGAGGGCACAAGCACTGGAGGGCTTGAAAGGTATTGCTTTACTTTATCGAAGGCTTCTTGACACTCTTTATTCCATTCTTTAGGATTTTGTTTATGAAGTAGTCGAAAGATCGGGTCACATTTATTGGTCAATTAAGATATAAATCAAGCTATATAGTTCAATCTTCCCAAAAAACTTCTTACATTTTTTAGGGTTTGAGGTAATGGAAGGCTTTGAATGGCCCTAACCTTGTTGGGGTCCATTTTTATTCTTTTTTCACTCAAAATGAAGTCCAATAACTTACTAGATGTGACACCAAATGTGCATTTGGCAGGGTTTAACTTAAGCTGATATTTGCAAAGGCATTTGAAGAGCTTTCGTAAGTCTGCTACATGTTTATTCTCTTTAGGCGACTTGGCAATCATGTTGTCCACATAAACTTTAATCTCTTTGTGCATAAGGTCATGAAAGAATGTCACCATTGTCTTTTGATAAGTTGCCCCATCATTTTTGAGCCTGAAAGGCATCACTCTGTAGCAAAAAGTTCTCTACATAGTCATGAAGATGGTTTTTTCCATGTCTTCAGTCACCATTTTGATTTGGTTGTATCCCAAAAATTCATTAATGAAAGAAAAAAAAGGCTTTTTTAGCAGTATTGTCCTTTAAGGTATCGAGATAGGGTAATGAAAAGTTATCTTTTGGACTAGCTCGATTCAAGTCCTTATAATCCACACACATTCGCACCTTACCATCCTTCTTAGGGACTAAGACTATATTGGCCACCCACTCAGGGTATTTGGTGACTTTGAGAAATCCTGCTTCAAATTGATTCTTAACTTTTTCTTTGATTTTTAGCAGCATCTCGGGTTTCATCCTCCAAAGCTTTTGCTGTATGGGTTTACACTCAAGTTTGAGGGGAAGTTTATGGACTACGATATCGGTAGTCAACCTAGGCATATTCTGGTAAAACTAGGCAAACATATCTTGGTATTCTTCAAGAAGGCTTATCAATTGGTTTCAGGTTGATGGTTTTATAGAGGTTCTAATTTTGACTTTCTTTTGGTCTTTGTCCCAAGGTTAATAGTTTCAGTGGGTTCTTTATGAGGTAAAATATGTTTTTTTCTTGTTCAATTAGTTTGAGGAGATATGAGGCTAGAATCTTCTTCATACTCAACCCCACCAGCACAGATTGCTTGCTCAAAGTCAATTTCCTGAGTCTCAATGTGGATATTCATGTGGTCTTTATTCGAATACCTGAAAAATATGAAAAGGAACAATATAGGCAAAAATATATGTGAAGGGAGGTGAAAATGGACACAATAAATGAAATGCATAATGCTTTATCATTTTCATTGATAATACTTAATAAAAAATGCCCATACGAAGGGTCCCACAATTCTCTTCGGAGAAAGCATGTAGGTTTGGTTCATGGCATTACTTTGAAAGAGTTTTGAATAACACATTGATTTTTGTCTCAGTCTAGACACTTGGAATAAACTCTGGAGGGCATAAGTCGGTCTTTCTACCCATTGCTGATGGCTTTTCGATTACATTAATGGAGAAATCCCCCAAAGTTTTCCTTATCACAAGCATAACGTTTATCGAGCTAGTGTTAACATCTCTGCCTGAGTGAAAGTTCTTATGCAATGGCAAAAATGCCATAGGTTCATGTCCTATGTCTTGTCCCAACAGAAATGCTATTCTTTTTTTTTTATTCTTTTAGGCTTACTTTTTTTGCACTGTGCACCCCACTCCTCTCTTATCAGTCTGATGGGTTACTTTTAGAGCTTTAGCAACTTCTTGAAGGCATCTTCCAAGCCTTTTTTTGGCTCGAGCACCTTTGTCGAATATTAGTTTTAAGCCAATTTATGTATTTCTTGACAAATGAGGTTTAATCATAGGCAATCCCTTCTTGACATAGATGGCATTGATGAACTCAAATGATTGAAAAGAGGGTTTTGGAATGCCCTCATCAGGTTCAACATATAGGGTATTGGTCGAGGTAGCAGCAATGATATCTTCTTCTCTACCAATACTAACAACTTTGTTTCCAATTACAAACTTCAATTTTTGGTGGAAGGATGATGGAATTGCTCCTGCAGAATGGATCCACGGCCTTTCCAAAAGGCAATTATATGATGAACCAATGTCCATCACATGGAAGTCAACCTCATAAGTGCATGAGCCTATTTGGAGTAGGATAGTCATGTTCCCCATAACACTTCTACAGGTTCCGTCAAATGCCTGCAAGACTGTGTGACTGTTTCAAATGTGAGACACATCAATAGGGAGCTTATTCAGGCATGACATGGGCATTACATTCAAAGCTAACCCGTTATCAATGAGCACCTTGGGCAATATGCTCCCTTTGTAGTATATGGTGATGTGAAGGGCTTTATGATTTCCTCTTCCTCCTTATGGAATCTCATCATCGCTAAAGGATATGTAATTGTCAGTTGTGATATTGTTCATAAGATAATCTAGCTAGCCTATAAAAATATTGAGAGAGACATAGGCCTCGTTCAAAACTTTTAAGAGTGCATTTCTATAAGCTTTGGAGTTCAACAAAAGTGACAACATGGATATTTTGGTAGGTTGCTTGTTTAGCTGATCCAAGATACTATATTCAGTGTGTTTGATGAACTTAAGAAACTCTATTGCTTCTTTTTCACTTATCAGTTCCTTAGTAACTTTTGAATTTGACTCTTTAGTTGCCGACTTAAGTGTTTAAAGATTTTGGCTAGTATCTTCTTACTGAGCTTCATCTCTTAAAGCTAGTGGCACAAAACATTTACCACTCCGAGTCAAGTGGCTTACCCCTGAAAGATTAATATTTGAGGCTAGTTGACTAAATTTTACGATAATTAAGGTTTTATTCTCATAGTTCCTTGGAACAACCTTGTTGTCTTCGTAGCAGAATGGAAATGGTAGTTGAAAGACCATCCTTGGTGTAGATGGGGCATGAGTGACTTGAGGATATGGTCGATGATATAGAAGATTAGTGGTCTTTTGATGCCATATGAGGGATTGTCCCCATCTTCTTCTGTGGCATTGATGGATGGAAATGCATCTACGGGTTAAATAGTTAATGTCTCTTTCTCGTCATAAAATTCGATGCTATCTTCCTTCATCATTTTTTAGACCATGGCACAAACCTCTTTACATATCTGAAGGGTATGACCATGTACTGTATGGAAATCGCAAAAGTTGCCAATTCTTTCCTCTTTCTTCTCAACCCCATTAACAACTTTGCTTTTACCAGAATCTACCAAACTATGCTTATTGGCATTCTAAGCTTTTCTACATTTTTCATGATCTCGCAATCTTGCTCAGCAATAAACCTTTCTAGGTTCACGCCTTCACGGGTTTTGAGATAAAGTGGCTTCCTTGTCGAACCTCGATGTCATGTTGTTTTAACTTTTCCTTTTTTTTTGCCCTTGCCTGATTTTTTTTTCAAAGCCTCATCTATCATCGCACAAATTATGACTACGTTTGTAAAGCTTTTAGGGGTTCTTTTTACCACTTTTTCATAGTACAGTGACTATAGTGTGCCAATGAACTTGACGATCGTTTCCTTCTCCGTCAATAACGGTTGAATTTAGGTAGCCTTTTCCATCCACCTAGAGGCATAATGCCTAAAGCTTTCATTTGGATGCCTTTCCATCCTCATAAGAGAAAGGTAAATCAGGACGTAATCATCATTTGCTTTCTCCCCTTCGATGACGTTAACAGAAGTGTAAGTCGGTTCATGAAATTCCTTGTAGAATTCTATCTCAGATTGGTCCATCATTTCGTGGACCATTTTCAGAAATGATGAATATTACTATAAATCATGCTTTTGAGCACAGTAGCAGCAAAAAGACTCCATGAATTCCTCTGTTGGGCTCACTATCCCAACTTTTCTGAATGCTTTCCATACTCTACTCATTGGTATCTTGACCTCTCTGACATCTCTTTTGATCCAATAGCCTTTCCCATCAATCATGGCATTTACTTTCAGTTCAGCGTGATTATAGAACAGGTTGGTGCCAACATTTGGTCTAGGCCCTTACTCTATTTTGATTGGGCCTCTTTTTAGTAAGCCTTAACCTTTCTCTTGAATGAGGTACAGTTCTTAATTGAGTGTCCCTGTGCTCCAGCATGGTATTCACAGTAAGCGTTCTCATTATACTAGCTGGGGTATGGTAGAGATTTTAGGTCTAAAAACACTGGGGCGAGCAATCGACTGGCTAATAGGCGATTGTAGATCTCTTTACATGGGTATGGTTAAGGGTTAAAATGTTCCCTTTCTCAAGGTGCTTGATGATTACTTATGGCTTTGGCATTGTTTGTGGTACGAGGTTGCATGCTTGGAGGAATGTTTTGAATAGGATTTGGTTTGAAGGTGACTGCTGGAGCAATCCCAGTAGAGTGAACTACTAATGTCATTTGGTAGGGCTAAAACCCAAATACAACATATTTAGAGCATACACCTTTTGAGCTGAGCATAGACTTTGAAGGAACTTCGCCATACTACGACTGACAGTGTTTACTTCTTTTTCTTTTCCTTTACTTGTTGGTTTTTTAATTGACCCGTATGATTCTCCCATAGATATTTTCCCATTTTTGATGGCATTATCGATCATCTCCCCTAATATGACTAGATTAGTAAAATTCTTTGTGGTGTTTCCCATCAACTTCTCGTAGTTAGAAGCTTTCAAACTGCCAATAAACATAACTGTCATTTCTCTTTCAGTTAATGAAGGCTGAACCTGAGTTGCCTCCCCCTTCCATCTTTAGGTGTACTGCTTAAAACTCTTAGAGGCTTTCTTTTCCATGTTTATGAGGGAGAGGCGATATGGGGCCTAGTTAGATACGTGCTTATATTGGTCAAGGAATGCATGAGCTAGATCTATCCATGTTTGAATTCTTATAAGGTCTACCCCTATGTACCATCAAAGAGCTACCCTAGTTAAACTATCCTGGAAGATGTGGATTAACAATTTTTCATTTTCCTCATACCCAATCATCCTTCGACAATATATTTGAAGGTAGGCAGTGGGATTTGTGGTCCCATTATATTTTTTAAACTCTAGCATTTTGAATTTATGTGGAATAACGAGACTAAAGACCAGTCCTAGAGCCTTCACGTCTATAATTTCAAATTTATCATTTTCCTCGATAGCTTGAAGACACTTCTCTATAGATTGGTATTCATTTAAGTCTTCATCATTTTTTGAAGACCTTTTTACCCTTTTTTATTTTGCTTGTTCATCAAGATCTGGTATTATATGTATAGTGGGCGAAGAGTCTTGAACTAAATGTGGTGTTGTTGCAAGATTAAGATAAATGAATGGTTGAGTCGATGAAATTCTTGTTGCCAGGGGATGCTGTTCATGCAAAGCTGCTTCATGCACATTAGTAGCCTCGATACCACTATTCAGATTATTCTCGAGGTTGACCAGTCCTTTGCCAGTGTCGATGGTGCTTGTTTGTCCTTTATCCCTTAAAGCTTCGAACTACAGTTTTGTCAATTCCGCCATTTAAGATTGAAGTTCTTCATTCATACGAACTGATTGTTCTTGAGATTCTCTGTATATGAGTTCTGGTCGCTCAATGCAGGATTAATGATCATTCTTCATGGCTTTACAGCGGGTACGAGTGTTATAACAATGGCGAGCTAAAGATTCTGTGTTTTGAGATACCTTAACTTTAGATTATTGATGGATTAGACCTTTAGAAATGTCATGACATGACATGAAGATGGATATGAATTCATGAAAGAATTATGTTATTGATGCAAAGCAGAAAAAAAATAATTGTTATTGAAGCAAATGCAAGATGGACAATTGGATTAGGAAACAGCTCCACCAATAGCGTCTTTCATTAAAGCAACCAAAGTCTTGAATACGTATAATTACATTCAGAAATGTCTAGCATGATTACATTATTTAATCACATGTTCTAAGAAATATAACAGTTTTTATTCTTGAGCTCCAGTGGGTAAGATGCTATATGCTAGAGATCAAACCGCGTCCATTATATATTCGACCTTCAATTAAGCTACCTAAATTTGTTTAGTGAGATGGCGATGATGAGTTTGATAATTTTGGCATGCCTAATCAACTATTTGTTGCTATTCTTGCTCTTGCCATTCTAAAGCCCGTACTAATTCATCCACCTGGTTTTGGCGAGCTAGTAAGGACTGCTCTAAGCCTTGAACCTTGATTGTTAATATCTCGCTCTCAACCTGATTTGATCTAAAATCTCGAACTCGAGCTTTTAACCATATATTTCTCTTTCGATAAGTTGATGTGAGGGTTCGAGTTCTGACAAGTTCTTTTTTACTATATTTGGCCATTTCTTTCCACTAATGTAGTTCTTTTTCGAGGATGGCAATTTTTGTTGTCCATTCGATTGAAGACTTGCCTGAGCATCGTGATTTGTTTACTTTGCTAATGGTCACATAGTCTTTCCGTAGACTCTTGAGATCTTCTTTGAGATGATTTTGCTCCTTATCAGCCCGTTTTACCTCACCTTTATGTAAATAAATGTCTATCTCTAATTGACTCTTTTCCTCCTTTATGAGGATAATTGCATTGGTAAGAGTTGTCTTTTCTTGTTTGAATTCTCGTCTAAATAATTTGATTTCAAAAGGGAATTTTTCATCTACAGATGCAATGGCGGATGGAGGCAAGGTATTAATAATGCGGCGTATTTTCCATTCATTATACCCCGGGGTCACATTACTTTCTCTCCACTATCTTTTCATGCAATGAGTCTGTCTTAAAGCACGAAAGGCTAGCTGAATTTTTGACTTATAATCTGGCCTACCATATTCAAGGTCACATGCCTCTAGGTCTTGAACAAAGGGGACAAATTATCGACACAAAAATTATCGAAGGGCCAGAATAGGTGTATAGTTAGTACTTCCCCATAACCCAATGAATGGCACACAATTGTATTCCCCACATATATACATGATGGTTTATGGCGAGAACCATGCAGCCTTCTATGTCACTTCATCCTCGTTCAGATTCTGAAGTTTCTGGATCCATTGTTCCTCAGACTTTTTACGAAGCCATTCCTTCTCAAGGACTTTGGAGATAGGACTGAAGTCAGGGAAGAAATTGTATGGCCTCCTCTTTTCCTCCGAGCAAAGGTGGCTGACAAGCCACAGATTGTAAAAATTAAGGGCTCAAATGGTTTTAACGATGATAGCAGGTGTTGGGTTTATGTTGCAACATAATCGAGAAATGAGATCCGTCATCACACTTTGACATAACATAGCATCTTTGGGAAAATGAATAGGCTATATATCGCCAAAGCGAATATGTCTTGCATTTTCTGAACATCAGCGGTATTCACCATTGCCTCTTTTAAACTAGCCCATGAAATGCACTCACTGTTTCCCTTTTTCTTGATGCGACCTTTAATCCACATCTCGGGTGCACTGAGAATCTAGGCCAATCTTTTCTTAAAAGCTAGAGGGTTCAACACCTTGTAATATATTCTATCAGTCTTGGCCCTTTCGATGTTGAGCAGTGAGGTATATTCCTCTACTGTAGGGGTCAAATCTTTATGATTAAAGGTAAAGCATCGATATGCGGGGTTCCAAAATTAGAAAATGGCCTGTAGCAAATTAACATCCAAATGAACCTAGAGTAAAAAGGCAATGTCCCCGTATCTCTTCGTGAACGATTCCTTTTTAGTACTATCCTAACTAGTCCATATATATTTCATATATGGCCGATCATTGTAATGATACCTTATTTTGATCTTTTCATGCGCTGTCGAGATATACTCAGGTTTTAGGACGTCTCTATCTTTACACTGTCATCGCTCAGACTAGGCTCGAGCTTCCTTGCAAGATTTCAACTCTGAGATGGACTGTTGCTCCATGACAGACACCCCTTGGTAAACACTATACCATTGGCTAATTGTCCCATGCAATAATAATAATGAAATGATGCATGCATCCAAAAAAGAATAAGAAAAAGATGATAAGTTAGTAGCTGTACAAAGAAATAAGCACACAAAGGAATGAAAGCAACCAACCAAAAATGCCACATAAAAGTTTGCCTCAAGAATAGATGATATGATGCATAGGGGCAACCATAACAATCAGACAGCATCACAGTGTATCTACGCTAACATTGCCTTTACATGTGGTGGTACAATACCACGTAAGGACAGGCCTGACCAAACTAGCGGTGACATTTGTTCGTCAATATTTGTGTTAAGTCATCAGCATGGTGACTTATTTTGGTCAGATTATGAGCTTTTGGCATCATAGGTTTGAACATTCGCTCATTATCACCCACTTGCTAAGGACAGGTAAGCCATAGAACATTATAGCATACCCTAAAGAATAACATAAAAGTAACATGATAAATGTGAGCGACGATGTTCACCTATCATCGCTTGTATAATAAGGTATATAAGAATAAAGGTAAGAAGTGTTTCCCAGAGTGACCGTATTCTCCGAGTTATTCTATTAACATGCTGGTATAGTTTGACATGGTTTAGCTCATAGGGCTCACTATATGAATTTAAGTAGATGCCTAAATAGGTATCTGAATTGCACCTCTATCCAATAAAGACAACCAAGGGACCATGATCTTAGGCCCATCCGGGTTTGGTGGAATAGGTTTGACCTTGTGGATGTATTTTCTTATGCAAATGTGAAGGGTTACTCACGAAAGACATGGGTAATTTAAATCCCCGAAGGTCTTGCCATGCCTATGCAGAGGGTTACTCACGAAGGCAGATGGCTCACCTCCTCCTAATAATTGGGACCCTAGCCTCACCATGGTGTTTGGTCGGAATCTAGTGCAAAATGAAAGTGCATGGGGTGTGTGGGGAAAGCTATCAAACCTTTTTATTTTACTCCATGTTACCATACTTATTCAAATCAACATTTATTCAAAAAGAAGGCGATCCCTAAAAAAATCACAAAATAAAAGCATAAAAAGTAAAAGATTAGAAGGTAAAAAAAAAAAGAAAGGGAATTATATCTAAATAATCATGGAAATCGAAGAACTAAGGACCAAGCAAGACATAGCTAGTCATAGACCTAACTTTCTAAGTTTGTCCCCAGTAGAGTCGCCAAGCTATCGACGTTTCAAGTGCTCGACCTTTATGAACTTCGAACGATTCGAAGGGCCAAAGAGCACTTGACTTAAAAATATGATAATGTTTAACATGAAGGAGTGAAAGACCATCGGACAAATCACTCATCAACTAGTCTTGGATGGCCATCACAAAGCGGCCATAAACTCAGAGTCGCCACTGATCATTTTAAGTTAGCCATGACTGGATGCCTAATGAAAATAATACCAGAGATTCATTGTTTGGGTTCGGGAGTTGGTTACGTGTGGAGAAAGATTATCACCCCCACAATGCCTGAAAGTCGATACCGTCTAATTATATCTTACTTGAAACTCGATTTTTTTTGGTTTCATTTGTATCATTATTCAAATATAATTCCCTTTAATGCATGAAATTTTGTAAAGATACGAGTCCAAGTTTTAATAAAAATTTTATCACCTATTTGCCTTAGAGAGATGAGAAACATAGAGGTTTTTCATGAAAATAATCTCTGGATGCGTTTTAAAAAAATTAAATATTTCATGTCTGGCACTAGAGAGATACCGACACGAGATATCGTTTTGTGATTTTGAAAATGATCTTTAAAGCATAAATGCCCGAGGTCCCTACAAAAGGAAATGTATTAGTAAGGTGGAAAAGAGAACAGTAAATAAATCCATACAAAATACATGAAAATAAGGGATGATCGAAATGTTTCTCATAATTATCTTTGATTATCAATGAACAACTGAGATGACAATGTTGAGACCTAGTCCGATTCAATGGAAATTTAAGGAGAAAAAAAAGTTTCGATGACTCGAGGATGTCCCAAGGAAAAAAGTTTGGATTTTAAAAGAAATGTGGGGAGCGAGGTTGAAGTATCCCTTTAGAAGAGTGGGGATGGAGTATCCCCAAAGGTGAAAATTTGATGTCATTTTAAGGTAAAAGTAGGGTTAGAGTATCCCTTCGGAGAAGTGGGGTTGGATCATCCCCGAAAATGAAAAGCTTCGACGTTAAGAGAAATGTGACATATTTTTGAAAATAAGAATCTTTAAAAATTGAGAGTCGAAGGTTTGGCTAAAATGTTCTTCTTTTGTTTAGCCTCGGTCTGAATCTAAAGGGCTTAGGTTACGAGAATGAGCCGAGTAGATCATGAGGCATTCGAATGCCTCAATAAAAATATTTTGGAAATCAGGTAAGAAACAAAGGATGACATCATGCCATTTCTCATTTTGAATTTATTTCAAGCTTATTTGTAGGTCCCAAGGGGTAAACAAGGTACCATTGGAAAGGTAACTCGATGAGGATTAATGTCAAAATATTTCAAAAATCCTAGAAAACCACTTTCTAGGTAGAATTAATTTTTGAATTTCAACCTGTCTTGACATTAATAACATGTACAGGATGAAGATATGATGGACTTTGAAAAATCATTTCGGATTCATTTAGAATTGTTAGAATGTGTATAATACCTTTTCGAAAAGGGAATTTAATGAACTCCATGGGAAAAATATTGAAGGAATTCAAAAATGTTGTTTGCTAGGCAAAACAGCCCAAACATTAAACTGCTCATTGGATCTAGGGGTTTCAAACAGTTAAGATTTGGAAAATTATAACTATTTCATCTAAGATGATCTGAAGGAAAATGAGACATCGTTGGAAAGGTAATTTGAAACCCTTCAATGGAAAAATACCAACAAATTTTGGATAAATCATTTTTGATTTTTTTATAATTTTTCAAGACCACTGTGCTACCAAAACAAAACCGGGGAGGTGTTTAGTATTTTGGTTTTCCTTTAGGTTGAGCTCGAGTCATGGATGTTCGAACATCTATAACTAAGATGAAAGGTTGACATGGGCATCACAAGTTCATTCCATAATCTCGAAGTAGTTTGGGATGATAGAACAACCCGTTGACCATGCCACTATGAGGGTGGTTGGCTGAGGACCAAGGGTTCACATTTTTCAACTAAAATACTTCATTTCATTTTTGAAAAACTAGTAGTCTTATACTCATTCTTCCATGAATCCAGAGCAAATACTTGACTTACCCCCAAGGTTGGAAAAACCAACTTCATAAAAATCTAAAGCCCATGTTATTCTCTATGTATGGGAGATTAATGTGCTTAACTTAGGGATATTTTTGAGGTCGTGTTTTCTAGCACTCAAGCATGCATGGCAACACAAGCAAAGTACTACAAAAACAATGCAGAATATGGAGGACAAGCAAAGATGACATTTTTCATAGAAAATATGGCAAAAAAATACATAGAGATGATAGATAAATGCATGAACATACTTAGGATGAAAATATTTAAAAAGAGTTTGCTAAAAAGGCATTTTTATTTCATGGAGCCTATCAAGCTTCTAGAAAATTCATGAGCATACTTATGTCATGTTAAGATGCATATTTTATGGTGAGTATGGAAGGAATATGGCAAGAGGTACATGGACCGAGGCTGTTATGGTGATGAAAATGCAAAGGAGCATGCTTAGTTAACCAAACAGCATGAAGTCACCAAGAAAAACATCAAGATCCCAAACTACCACAACCAAAACCATAAAAAAATGCATGGGAATCCTAAGGTGGCCATAAAAGCATTAAAAAGGTTACTAAGATGATGTCAATGACAAAACACAAACTACAAAGATCAAGATAGAGGGGATATACTAAGAAACTTGAACTTCTCTCTTTCTTGAAGTAGTGGCTGTAGGCTTAATTCCTTCCTTCTTCTTGCTATTATTTAGCAAGAAAAAGATGAAAAAAATAGCTTTTTGGTGGTATGGTTGATAGTGAGCATTTTTAAAGATCAAAACGTGTGGAAAGTTGGTTTCTTGAAGGTTTCCAGTGGTGGTTTAGGGTAATTACGGGAATAGAGGTTGGTTATGGGTGAAAGGCAATGGAATAGTGTTTTGGTGAGCTTTTGGAGCTAGAGTTGCTAGAGGATTTATGGGGATAGGTGAAGAGTTTTTTTGAATTGCTGGAGAGCTTTTTTTTTATAACTGAGAGAGTTTTTTTTTTCTAAGATAGCTGGTTCTCTTTTCTTGGTTCAACCCCTTCTTTTAAAGAATAATGCAAAGGGCATTTTTGGTTTTTTCTTTTCTGCACTAGGGCATATCTCCAGCTACCATGTCCAGTTGGCTATGAAAGCCTGCAAGCTGGAGATATGCCTGCCATCCTCTTGCACCCATATATTTTATGAAATTGACCTTTGTCATTAATTGTTTGGACTCTAAAAATTTGTTAGAATCCGTTAATGAACCTATAGTTGAGGTTTGCAATGTTTTATGATAGTTCCTTGGTGCAAAAAATTTTTAAATCGAGTTTTTAGAGGTTGAAAAATGGCTCGAACTAGGCAAAAATATCTTGGTGTATCGATACAGAACCTGTTGTATCGATACACAAGGTACATTTTACTCTTGAGTATTGATACAATGAGTTGTGTATCGATACTAAGAGCAAAA
>JAQSVH010209533.1:0-15054 GCA_029448705.1 Adansonia digitata
TTTGCCTTAGCACTTTTAAGGATCTTTTTCAATTTAAACATAAGTACAAGGTTGAATATTAATTTAACTTAAGTTTGCTGGTTATATCAAAACTAAATTCAAGGCTAACAAAAATTATAGGTAAAAAGGTAATTAAAATTTTTATTAATAATTTTAATAATTATTTCTTTTTTTTATAATTATTTTTTTGGTTTTACTCTTTTTAATAATTATTAGTTTACTTCCTCTTTTTGACATTCTTCCAAAATTTATATAAGTATATATATGTTAATGCTAATTTCCCATGCATTAAGAAATTGTCTAATCAAACGGTGATTTCTCACTTTGATATTGAGAAATCGTCATCTGATTTGATAATTTTTTAACTAAATTTTATAATTTTTTCACGTTGAGAAATCGAAATTTGAAATGACGATTTCTTAATAGCTTTTCAAATTTGGCCTATTTCGATAAATAATCTGAAAATGGCTTATTTCGATAAATAAAAATTTTTTTATATTATTCTAATAAAAAAGCCTACAAAATTCACTTCCGTCTTGGTGGATTATTTTGTGCCGTCTTGGTCCGATGAATTCTTAATTCCACTACTACAATGAATGTAGGCTCAATTATTATTTTGCCTCAATCAAAACACTGGAAGAGAAGAAATATCTATTCTATTATAATTTATATATTACTTTATTTGAAATTGTGATATTATGTTTTATGTACAAACCTTCAATTATATATACTAAACAAATTATATATTTTATATATATTACTACATATTCTAAGGTTAAATTATCGATAATTCGTATGATATTAACATTTATAACATTAATATACATATCATTTTGTATCACTTTGAGATGTATGGTTTAATTGTGTTATATATTAAGCTATAATTATGTGTATAGTGAATGTGGTATGAATTACATATTTATATGGAATAAACTTATTAATAGTATATTTAGTAATAACAATTAATATTTATATCAAAGCATGAAGTGTATAATTATAACTTTATAAAGTTACATATTAATAATTTATATAGTAGGTATTACATATACTAAAGAAGGAGTAAATGTATCCAAAGGTAAAATAGTAATTTAAATAGGTGGGAGTGGTAGAGCAAGCAAGTATCAAAATCACTCCATCCTCATTTTCAAACAAAAATGCTACCGCATTCCACCCCAACCATAAAAAAAAAGCTCTCTATCCAAAGTATATCGATTCAAAATCTATCAGGTGGTTTGAGTTTTATCATCCTAATTATGACAAAACTCCCCTAAACTAACTAGGATAAGTTAGGATCATGATCTCTTATATGATTTCAAGACTTTCTGATTTATTTTATTTGTTTATTTTTTGGAGATTTTATATTAGAAAACATCTTAATATTAGCTAGATGTTGCACATTGAAACATGGTGAAGATAAAAAGTTGAAAAAAAATTATCTATTGATGAAATATATAAGTGCTTTTAAAAAATAAAATAAAATATGATCAAATGCCACATTTTTTAGAAAGTAAAATGTATACACATCTTTAAATACATTTTATCTTATAATTATATTATATTTTTAATAAATTTATTAATTGAATTGATATCATTTTATCTTATGATATCAATTCAATTAAACCTCTATATACTAATTAGAAATATGTATGTTTACTATGCAGATGAAAAATAATGTGAAAATACATTTTAAAAATAGAAAGAAATTAAGTATGCATAGTTTGTTAATGAAATAGATGAGTAATTATTTTTAATATAAAAATATACAAGTGACCATAACATGATTTTTTATTTGGGTTTTTAAATAATTTCATTCAACTGAATTTGTGCTTAAAAAACACATGAAACCAACTAAGGGTGAAATCGGGTTTGGCCAAGCTTAAATTGTAAAAAGCTCAAGCTTGAACTCGCCTTAAAATTTGAGGCTAACATTCGGATTGAACTTGATCAAGTTTTATTTTTAAAGCTTGTGTTGATTAAAAATAAAATTGAATTGGTCGAGTTTGCTTGTTAAACACCTTTACCTTGGAAAAAAAATAAGTTTAATTTCCATGCTTGACTTTAAACTCGATTATTTATGCTTGAGCTTAAGTTTGAATTGAGATTTTTTTAATACTAATTAATATAAAAAATCTAATTTGGCTGGCGAGCTACTCAAGTCAAATATTAGGATACTAGAATTTGGCTTGTTTGATAGCTCGAGCTTGATTCAACCATGACGGAGCTGAATTTGAGTTTTATTTTGAGTCAATTTGAGTAGCTTATAAGCACAGATATCTCTTTTACACCTTACACCAACTATGTCAAACATTTTAATAGTAGTATTGTTATTATAAAAACCCCAATTAAGTTTCATGTCACAATTAAGTGAGACCAACTTAAGAACAAAATTATATAAAAATCAAAATAGAGTTATACAAAAACAAAGTTAAGATATTAATCTTTTAGCTTTTTTCAAATATAAATATTTAGGTAAAAGTCCACTAGGAGTCCTGTACTATAGCGAAAGGAGCATTTTAGTCCCTATACTATTGAATTTAGTATTTTAGTCTTTATACTTTTAAAATTGTAGTAAATAAGTACAAATGGTTAATAGCGTTAAAAAATTGTTTGAATATTGATAAAATATTGACGTATCATGTGACGTGGATTTTAAATTTTATACAAAAAAACCCAAATTTATTTTTTTATAAAATTTAAAATTCCATAGCACATGATACTTTAGTGTTTTATCAACATGTAAACGACCTTTTTTAATGGTGTTAACTACAATTTTAAAAGTATAGGAGCTAAAATACCAAATTTAATAGTATAGGGACTAAACTGCTTTATTCACTATAGAACAAGGACTAGTAGTAGACTTTTACCCTAACATTTAACACAAATACTATACCCCTCATAAAATACTAGATATTGTTACCCACGTATCTTCTTATCCATTTAAAACTATCAAATTTTATGATTATCAAACAACTTTTATTTTAATTTTAAAACATATTTCTTTTTTTTAACAAAAAAACTATAGTATATAGCACGCATTGCTGTGGTTTATTTTAAATGATTGATACTAATAGAAGCATTAAGTATTAATATTAAAAGTAGATAGTTTAGTAAGGTAGTGGAAATATATATGATAAAAATATAGTTGTTTTCATATATACATAGAGAAAGTTGAGTGCAAAAATATATACATATGAAAACATAGTCGCTTGTAAAATGACTTTTGAGATGTGCCTTTATGTGGCACAACCCCACTCAAATCACTTAAATTATGACGTGCGTGACTCAAAGGAATTGTTGGGAATTGCCTTTGGGTTATCCCTTGATTGGGATTTGAATTAGGCATGATGAGATGATAGTGAGGGGAAGGATAGTCAGATGAATCACTTATCCAATTGGTCTTGGAAGGCCACCATGAAGTTGTCATGACATGCTTGAATGGTGCCGCATGAAACTTAAAAAGAATGTTAAAAATTGCCTTTGGGTTGTCCTTTGATCGGGATTTGAATTAAGCATAATGAGATGATAACGAGGGGAAGGACTGTCAGATGAATCATTCATCCAAGTGGTCTTGAATGGCCATGATGAAGTGGTCGAAGACTTGGAGTTGCCATTGATCATTTAGGGCTAGGCATGGATGCCATTTGAAAATGATATTATGAGTTACAAAACTAAAAAAATTGATTTTAAGGTCTATGAGGTCTAAAGATTCGTCGATTGGGTTTGGGAATTGGTTACGTGTGGCAAAGGATTAGCAACCCCATGATGCCTAAAATCGGTACTATTAGCCATGTCTTACGTTAGCCTCGATTTTTTTTGGTTTGTCATTATTTTGATATAATCCTCTTTTAATGCATGAATTTTTTATGAAAATTGTAAAATCATGTTTTACGAAACAAATTAAATCACGTATATGCCTCGAGGATGTGAGGAACATAGGGATTTTTGATGAAAATCATTTCTAGATTTAATTTTAAAAATTGAATATTCTGTGTCAATCATTGGAGAGATATCAACACAAAACATTGCCTAATAATTTTTTTAAAAAAATTGGAAACATGAATGCACAATGGACATCATGAAGGAAAACATGTTAGTAAGATGAAAAAGAATATAAGAATATTGCATAAAAAAAACACAAAAGCATAAACAGGAGGAAGGGTTGGAATGTATCTCGTAATTGTCTTTGATTATTGAAGAATAACTAGAATAACAATTTTGAGATGTGTTTAGACTCGATGGTCATTTAACATATAGAAAAATGAGGTTTATTTTAAAAAAGCCTAGGGAAATCTGATAGGGAGAAAGTTTGAATTTTTTAAGTGAAAAGAGGATTGGAATATCCCCTCAAAAGGTAGGGTTGAGTATCCTTAATGATGAAAATTTTAGTGATTTTTGAAATTTGAATGGAGTTTGTAAAAATAAGGTTGGAGTATCCCCTTAGAGCACAGGGTTGGGGTATCTTTAAAGGTGGAAATTTTAGTACTTTTGGAGAGTGAAACATTTTGGTAAAAAAAAAAAAAATTTTGAATTAAAGTCGGCCATTGAAATAAAAGACAAATTAATTAAAAACTTTTGGTCTTGATCTGAGCCTAAGGGACTTGTATTTTTTTATCCAACTCTATAGGAATCAATCAAATTCATTTTAAGGCCTTCACATACCTAAAAAAAATGGTTTAGGGAATTTAGTCTAATTTTTCCTACGTCCAAGAGTAGGCCTTTCTAATTTTATTTTGGGCAAATTCAAAGATTCCAGGGCTCGAGTAAGGTACCATTGGAAAGGTGAGTCGGCAACGATTAATGTAAAAATATTCTAAAAATCTTCAAAAATTAATTTTTGGGTGGAAAAATTTTTTGAATTTAGGTTTAATGTGACACTAATAGCACATGCAAGGGAAAGGGTGTAACGAACTTTGAAAAATCATGAACAATACCTGGACTTGTTTAGAATCATTAAATCCCAAACAATACCTTTTTAAAAAAGGAATTTTATGATATTTTTAGGAAATATATTTTAGAAGCCTAGAAAATATCATTTGGTGGGCTGAAATGGCCTAAATAGAATATAAACTGTCGATTCTAGGGGTTTTAGACAGCAAAGGTTCCAAAAATCATAGCACCCTCATTCGGAATGGTTCAAGGGCAAACAAGACACCTTTGGAAAGGTAATTCAATTCTATTTAAGGAAAAAATATTAGAAAATTCATGAAAAATGGTTTGAGATTTGAAAATGATTTTAAAATTCATGACTATAGTACTATTAGGGCAAAACAGGGGAGTTTTTATGTTTTTGAGTTTTCTAGGACTAGGCTTTGGCTATGGACATCTGAATTTTCGTAACAAAGAGGTTTAGTGATAGAGGCTTCATAAACTCATTCGCAAAATCCTAGAGTAGTTTGGGATGGTGGAACAATCCATTAACCAAAGTCACTAGCAAGGGTATTAAACTTCAAAACCAAAATGCAAGCACTTTAAAACAAACAAAAAGGCTATTTTATTTGGAAAATAATGGTTTTTAACCTCATTTAGCCATGAATCCAAACATGAAAAGCTTGATTTATCCCTAAGATTGGAGGACCAATCTAGTGAAAATATTAAATCAATGTTAATCTTCATTTCTTGAAGCTAACATAAACTTAATATGGCATACATGAAGATGAACATGGAAAAGATGATAAAAATACTAGGAAATGAACAATAATATGCATGGAAATGTTAACTTCATGAATGACATTGAGAATCATGCCACAAAAAATGATATGAACATATATAACCTAGGAAAAGCATGCTATAATTTTTAAGGGTAGCATTTAACACATGATTACAAAGAAAATCTAGCATACAAGCTTAGCAAAACTTGGTAGAGGGGTTAGCTAAGCACCAAAGGTCCTAAATCTACCATAACCTAGGCCACACAATGCTTGAATCATCCTAGAAAATAGTCATGGTCACATGGATTTTGGCTTACTAAAATAATGCAAATGGACAAAAAAAAGTTAAATAGAAAAGGGGTGGAAGAATGTACCAAGAACCTTAAACCTTAGCCTTACTTTTGAGCAAAAACCAACTTCAATTTTGAGCTTACTTTTTTCTCTCTCTTTGCTATTTATTAACAAGAAAGGAATGAAAGGAGGGAGCCTTTTACTTATGGTATTGATAGAGGGGAGTGTGGAGGGGTGGAAGTGAAACAAAATGAAAGGTTTTAGGAAAGATGAAGATAGATTAATGGGAATAAGAGTGTTTTCTTTTTTGGTAGCTGAGGAGTTTTGAGTAAGTGTATGAAAGTAAATGTGAATGTCTATTGAGAATCCTTTCTTAGATGAGCCAAACTTGGTCTTATATGGCCATGTGAGTGTGACAATAAAATACAAAAAGTAAGGGCATTTTGGAGTTTTGGTCACGTACTTCTAATGTGGACTAGGCACTATGCTCAGTTGTCCACTAAATCCATTGGCCTGTTCAACAAAAATAGTGGATTGAGGCCACTTTATGCAATTGAGCAATGAGAAAGATCAATATTGCACTCTAACAAATCGCTTTGAGTCATGGAAATGTCCCTTGTCATGGCTATTTGGGCTTCAAAAAAATGCAATTGATCTAATCACAAGTCCAATGCTGAGGCCTGATATCAATTTTGATGATTTTTGGTGCCAAATACATGCTAAATTGATTTTTTTAGATCAATTATGCAAAGGCTAAAAAATGCCACAAATTAGGCAATTTTGCCTAGATGTATTAATATATTATATATAGCATTTATACATCTGGGTAGAAAACTCATAATGTATTGATACAATGAAGATTGCATCAACATATTTCCAAAATTTATCGACACAATCATTTATGTATCGATATATTTTGTCCAAAAATTGAATTTTAGCTACTACCAAACCTTGTAGCAATACATTTGACTAATGTATTGCTACATTAAGCAAATGTATCAAGATAACTCCTATTTGTATCAATATAACCTATGAAATTTTGAATTTTGATGATGTGGAGGCCCTATATTGATGCATAAAGTCTATGTATTGATACATTCATGCAAAAATGTGAATTTACGCATCTTTGACTTTTCAAACCTCTTACCTAAGCCAAGGATGATAGGGAAGAAATCCTTGCTCATTCGAATAACCTTGATGATGTCTAAAATGATAACCTCTGATGCCTTGAATGTTGGCTCGGACAAAATGGGGTGTCTACATCTACTTTTTTTTTGGTCTTTGCTGAGTATCAAGAACAAGGTAAAGATAAATAAACACTATTTTGTTTGTGTTCGGATGATGCCTTATTAGTGCTTGTAAAAATAAGATTTAATTAATACTTCACTATATGGGTACAATTTCTTGGTGGTGATTTTGATAGAAGTCTAATTAAGTTTTTGAAGGGTTTAACCTTTCTATTGTTCTTTTGGGTTTTCTAAAGTTTGACCTTTTCAATAGGTCTAGTTAACTTGGACTTTAACTCAACAAGTGCTCAACTCTTTATGGACATGTTCGATTGGTGCCTAACTCTTTGTGTGTGGACTCGGTGTGTCAGGACTTTGAGGATGGACTCGACTGATGCATAGCTTGTTATAGACAAACTCGATTGGTACCTAACTCTTTATGGATAAACTTGATTATTGCCTAGCTCTTTGTGTATAGACTCAATTGGTGCCCAACTCTTTGTAGACAAACTCTATTGGTGCCCAACTCTTTATGGACTGACTTGATTAGTGTCTAATTTTTTATAGACTAATTTGACTGGTGCCTAGCTCTTTGTGGACAGACTCTATTAGTACCTAACTCTTTATGGACTGACTTGATTAGTGCCTAACTTCTTGTGGACTGCTTGGACTAGTGCCCAGCTATTTGTAGATTGACTCGATTAGTGCCCGCCTTTTTATAGATAGGCATAGTTAGTGCCTAGCTCTTTGTTGACATGCTTAATTTGTGCACAGTCATTTGTTCCCAACTCTTTATGGATGGATGCGATTGATGCCTAACTTTTTATGGATAGACTCGATTGGTACCTAGCTCTTTACAGATAGATTCAACTTGTGCCCACTTTTTGTGGATATACTCAATTAGTGTTTAGTTTTTTATGGATGACTCAATTGGTGCCTAGTTATTTATGGACAGATACAGTTAATGCCTTACTTTTTGTGGATAGACTTGATTAGTGCTAAACTTTTTGTGGACAGACTCAACCGATGCCCAGTTCTTTGTAAACAGAATAGATTGGTGCCTAACTCTTTGTAGACAGACTCAATTAGTGCCTAGATCTTTGTGGACAATGCCAACTATAGTGGGCTTATGATATGACCAGCTACATTGGGCATTGACTCTTTGTATGGGCCAACTTCACTTAGCCTGTGACTTGGCCAACTAACTTTCAATTTGGGCCAACTTTATTGGGCTTGCGCCATGGTCAGCTACATTGGGCTTTGACTCTTGGTATGGGCCCACTGTCACCGGGCTTACAACATCAACTACATTGGGCTTTAACTTTTAGAATGGGCCAACTTTACTGGGCTTATGACATGGCCAATTACATTGGGCTTTAATGATAAGTGTCTAGCTCTTTATGGACTAACTCTATACATGGGTGAAAGTTTTTTTTTTTTGAAATATCCTCAAAAGAGGCTTTTGGAGATTTATAGCTGATATTCTCAATAAAAAAAATGTGATATATGCGATAGTGTCATGCTAAGGTGCAAATGCCATTGTATGCATTATCATGAATAAGTATAATGATGCTTACACATGTTATCAAGATGCCTATGTGCATGGAATGATGCATATGCATGTAAAGTGACATGGTAACCATTTGTGAATTCGTATGTATGGGGACGCAGATGCACGTAAAGGTGAATGCATATTGATAGGAAAACACACGAGTGCGAGCAAATATAAATGGGAATGCATATAAGTGCGAATACTTATGTAGGAGAATACACACGAATGTTGATACAAGTGTACAAGAATGCACATGGGTGCGAGCAGATATAAATAGATATGCACATAAGTGCAAATGCTCATGAGTGAGAATGCATAGGAGTACAAAATGTAGGTGAACATGCTTATACGTAAATGTGTTTGAGTATGAGCATAGATGCCCATGACTATGAATAGATATAAAAGAGAATGTATATGGGTGCAAAGGAATAAATACAAATGCACATGTGTGCAAACATAGTGATTGAGAATGCACGTGGGTGCTGTTTAGAGTGAGAATGCACTTAAGTGTTGATGCTTGTGAGTGAGAATACATATGAGTGTTGATGCTCATAAGTATAAGTGGATATAAAGGAGAGTGCACATGAGAGCAAATGAATGCTTGTGATGAAAATGCAAATATAAGTGAGCATGCTTGTATATGAATATGTTTAAGTATGAGTACAACTGCCTATGAGAATGAATGGATAAGACAGAGAATGGATACTAGTGCAAATGAACATAGATGCATGTGAGTGCAAAGTAATGCAAATGCTAGAATTGGTAATGAAGCAGCTACATTTGAAGTAAAGTGTATGTTGATGAGTGATGATCAAATGCCTACACGAATAATGCGTATTTTCATGAATGATGACATGTATGCTTATGGAGGGTGTAGAGGTTGAGACTATGGTTAGCTCTTTTTTGAATCTGGCTTAACCTTTCTTGATGGTTCCTTTTGAGTTAAAAGGCATTCTAAACCCAGCTTTGCCTGATGATTAGAAAAGTTATTGCTTTTCTTACTTAGAATGTTCATTTGATGAAAACTCCTAAGTTAGCATGATATTCAAGTCTCTTGAAGATTGATGGTGTATGGTTAGAAGATTTCCTGAGTGGCAATTAGGCTTGCAGGGCCTGGGGAAGGGTCTGATGTGTTGAAGAAAGTTTTTGGAAAGTGAAATAGATTCGTTGTTCTTTTAGGCTTATGAATGGACCAATCTTTATAGAACATGAATTCCTTGAAAACTAAACAAATTTGAGATTTTTTTAAGCTTCCTACTACTGATGCTTCGACTGGCACCAATATTGGCCATGATAAGTTCAAGGTTGTAAGGCTAATTTGGAAAAGCGAGGATTTAGTTTTATGAGTTGGTCCCTCTAAGGATGACAACTTAGAAAGTTCAAGGATTTTTGGGTGTCCTTATCTAGAATGATTGTTTACTTGTCATGACCTTGATAATCCCATGAATGGCACTAAAAATTCTTTATTTTGCTCTAAACAGGCTAATTTTTAGGTTATCACCATAAAGCTTCGAACTTTTCATTTTTAAGTTCTTTTTTCGATTGATTGATCATTATGCTTCTTAAGAAGGCTTAAAATTTATCAACTGAATAGTTCTAGAGAATGGGTTTATCAGTTCACATGACCATTCTTGATCGAAATGGACCTTTAGAGGATCATAATATAGGCCAAGGTTCATGGTTTTGAAAAAAGTGTATAAAGACTCAAATTTAGTGTTTGAGGGTGATTGGATGAAAGATTATTTCTTTTCGCGAAGGCATCCATCCTTTTTACTTTTGGGATGTCCTTGTTTCCTGATTTTTTATTCCTTCTCTATTGATTTTGCTTTTACTTTCTTTTTTTAGGCCTTTCTCTTTCTTTTTCATTCATTTTTTGGTTTTGCTTGCTCTTTTTGTTTTTCAAAGGAAGTTTTAGATTTTAGAAACTTGATTCATTTCACACTAGCCCCTTGATACCAAGCATTTTCTTAATTATGGAGTGGGCTATTTTCCTTCAAAGGCTTGTTGTGCCTCTAATGTAGGGTGATCCTTAATTAGGGGTTTTTTTGAAAGAATGAATTCATTAGGCTCAAAGGAATAAGGAAATTTTTCTAATTTGTGAAAGAATGATGAAAGATGGCCATTTGTCATCTTAAAGGCAACTAAGTGAACTGAAAAGTCATTCTTTGGAAGAAAGTTGTTTTGAAAAAATCTTGAACATCTTACTCACATGGGCCGTATTCAATTTTCATATTCCTCCTTTTTTAAAAGCATGCCTTCATTCTCCTTTTCACTCCACATGTTTGGGCATGCCTTATTTTGGTTTCCCACTAACGAGAAGTCATGTAATGCTGAAGTTTAAGTTATAGAGAATATTCCCTATTCGATCCATAAGGATTTGCATCAATAAGGAATCCTGGTTTTGGGATATCAAAATGGCTGGGGAGAATTAAGGATAAGGGGCCGTGGTAGGACTTAAGACATACCTTGAGAAAGGTTTTCAAGAAAATGGTTTGGAGGTACTAAATTGATAGGAAATGATATGGTCCAAAAAGTTTTGTTTGGGAAATAGGGCAATTTTGTGATGTTGCCCTGAGACGTGATTTGAAATGCTTTTGGGGTATGATTTGGTGGCTTAAGTTTTGGTTTGTTGAGAAAAAGGTGAATGTTTTTGGCACAATCTTGATTCATGTCAAATTATCATCGATAAGATTTTTAGGCGAATATCACATTTGTTCAGTTCCAAAGAAAGTCTATAAATTTTGAAAAATTAGTCCTTATCACTTCTAGGCCAAGTTGAGGCTTTTGTTAGTTTGATTGTTATACTGTGGTCATATAGGTATGGTTCATGGCATTTAAACTCTGATTCCCTACAGTCTTGGGTTTTTCAATTGGTCAACTTTATGCATGAAAAAAGCTTGAAAGAAAGATGAAGAGTGTAATCGATCATCAGTATGTTTAAGACTTTCTATCATCATGCTTTCATTAAACACATGATTCAAATTTTAAAACATGTTAATTTTATAAGAAGATGAAAATTCAAAGATAAAAGCTTTTCACTTGAAGCATGCTAAATTAGAATGCCCTAGTTGCCTTAGGTTCACACATCCTATTTCATTCTCATTATTGACCTCTTTGGGATTTAACCATATGTAGTAAATGGATGAATGAATGAATGAATGAATCAAAGATGCCATGGGTGGTTAACATGATGTAAACATGGGGAATAAATGTATAAATGACAATAATTCAAATTTTGGCTCTATTCATGACATCCCTATGAATTTAAACATGTTTCTTGACATTTCATTGATGTTCACAACATACAAAACTAGGTTTAATAATTTCCCAAAAGTGGCTAATCTGTCTTGATGAACATTTCCTCATCTTGATGTGCTAAAAGCTATAGATGAAACACCCCTTTTCTATCATCATCGAAGCTTCCATCCTCTTTGTAAAATTCTCTACCAACCATGGTCTTTGGATCAAATTAATGAGGGATTACACGTTGTTCTTAAAGGACACAGTTTTTGATTGAATGCCTAGGGGTTCCATACTTGTATTTGGATTTAAGATCATGCCATTTACGAAATTACGGGCATCGAGGTTCAATAAATGCATATACAACGAAGTGATTTTATAGTAATATAAGGAAACTTTCTTCATAACTGATTAGGGGAAGGCCAAAGTATCTTGACACTATTTCTTTGGCTTTCTCCTAATTGATATGCAAGCTAAAAGAAAAGGCTTTCACTGATGATACCATGATTTTTGGGAAAATTGGTGAAAAAGGTAGCCAAATGTATTGGATGGTGTTGTGTGCAAAGGTAAGTGAAGGGTTATGTCCATTGAGGTATACTATTGTAAAGCTGAAGTGTATAGATGCGAATTATAACTAAAGGCAATTAGGTCAAGGTGGTGAGGGTTAGGCATAGGGGCATGAACCTGAGTCACTTGCGGGTGGCTATCATTACTGACTGCATTCACATTTCGTTTTTTGTTCATAGACCTTTTGATAGTAGAGTCAAGGGATGGTTGGGAGATGACAGGAGGGTAATCGGGTTAAAGAGCATAACAACCTATAATGGTATAGAGTTAGGATGGTGGACTTCAAACATAGGGCACAGTATAAGAACAAGTGGATTTGTTTGGGTCATTTTAGGTTTAGCCAGTTGCATCCTTGTTTCAAGTATTGGGTTGCTTAGTATGGGATTAGGTTAATGGCAACAGTGACCCTTGTTGCAACTACCCCCAGGTGGATCCTTATGAATCTATGAAATGTGTATGATTTAAAATATTTTTCTGACTTGGAATGTTTTTTTGATCGAGACTTTTCTTTTGGCGATGTGATGAAAATGATAATGTATGGATTCTTAACTTGTAGTACAATGAGAGGGACCATAAGATGAATTATTCATCTTATTGGTCCCAGATGACCATCGCAAAATGGCCAACGCTTGGAGTAGCCACTGATCATTTTGGGCTAGGCATGATTGGATGCTATGTAAACCTATGTTTTGAGTTACGAAACTCAAAACATCGATCCCATGGTCTACGTAGTGCAAGGATTCGCCATTTAGGTTTGAAAGTTGGTTGCATACGATAAGGTATGAACCTCTTTGCGACGCCTAAGATTAGTACCTTACTGGCTATGTCTTATCTCAGTTTCGATTCATTCGATTTTAACTTGTCATTATTTTGATATAATCCCTTTTAATGCATGAATCTTATAGAAATAGTCCAGGTTTTGATGAAAAAGATCTAATCTCATATACACCCCGGAGAGATGGGGAATATAGAGATTTTGATAAATATGACCTCTAGATTTTACTTTGAAAATGGAATATTCCACTTTAGGCACTGGAGAGATACCCACGCGGTACATTACCTTTAGTTTTGTTTAAAATGATTGGAAAACATGAATGCAAATAATCATCACAAAGAAATCATGTTAGTAAGACAATAAATGAAGTAACATAACATGGATCATTCCATGCAATGATAAAGAAAAGGAATGTACTATTGGAATTTATCTCGCAATTGGTATCGATTATTTGGGAATAACTAAATCAACAATTTTCGAGATGCATCTGGGTTCCTTGATTAAACAAGATTTGTTTGACATATTCATAGAAGTCCAAGAATTAGAAAAAAATTAATTGTAGTTGAAAATAGGGTTAGAGTATCCCTTCAGAGAGGTTAGGTTAGAGTATCCCCATGGATGACAAATGATTTTGAAAAAGGAGGTTTCTTTTAATCTTGACAATTTTGAAAAGCGGGGTTGGAGTATCCCCTTGGAAGGTTGGGGTTGGAGTATCCCCGTGGATGACAAATTATGTTGACAAAAGAAGGTTTCCTTTAATCTCGATAATTTTAAAAAATGAGGTTGGAGTATCCCTTCAGAAAGGTAGGGTTGGGGTATCCCCAAAAGTGATACGTTTGACACTCTTTAGAGAAGTCGAGTTGGAAAACTTAAGTTAGCTAAACCTTGTAATATAGGGAATGTATGAGCCTTTTAACAACTTTTGGCAAATGAAATTGTTATGAATGAGGATGGTAAAGATGTAAAATGTGTTTCTGCCTTGATACAAACCTATGGGAGGTTAAAGCATATTCTTGAGTCTAATCGGGTTGACATAGTGACATTTGAATGTCTCGAGATGAAATTCGAGAAAACAACTCAATTTTGATGAAAACTAAAAAAAAGAGATAGCATCGTGCTTTCTTATTTCTCGAATTTATTCTAAATTGGTTCAAAGGATTTAGAAGGTGGACAAGACACTGTTATAAAGGTAACTCGATGAGGGTCATCCTAAAAATATTCCCACTACCCCAAAAAGTCACTTTCTAGGGGAATAAATTTTCAAGTTCGAATTGATAGTGCTGCTGGCAGAGCATATGAGGGACAAAGTGTGTCAAAATTTAAAAAAATCACTCCTAACTCATTTGGTATCAAAAGATTGCAAACAATACCTTTCTGGAAAGGGAATTTCATGAACCTTTTAGGAAAAATGTTTGAAAATTTTGAAAAAATAATTTAGTGGGCCTGATGGCCCAACCAGATTACATGTTTGGATTCCAAAGGTTCTAGATGGTTTAGACTTGAAAAATCATAACTCTCTCATCCGAAATGATTCATGGGTGAATAAGAAATCATTTTAAAGATAATTCGACATGCTTTGGTTGAAAAATATCAAAAAATTCATGAAAAATCGTTTAGGATTTTAAAGTGATTTTTCAATTTTCAATAGTTGTGCTGCCAGTAGAGGACAAAGCAAAGCAGGGGATATCTCTTATTTTTTATGTCTACGAGTCCAAACTCGAGTCATTGACATTCGAACATCTATGATTGAAGGGA
>JAQSVH010209544.1:0-10656 GCA_029448705.1 Adansonia digitata
ATTAGCTTAGCTTCCTCTTGACCACGCCTTTAAGGGCCGTATGCTTTGGTTGGATTCGAGTTTCGTGATTTTACATTGACGAGGCCTTAAACCAGATTTCGCGCGTTTGTTTCTTTCCTACAATTTTTTTTTCCTTTAAATTATTTAAACACAAATTAAATATCTCTTCCAATCAAAAACAAGAAAAAAAATATATTAAGACTAATAAAACAGTAAAAAACCATGTGTCTCTCTTTCATGTCATTGTTTTCCCCGAGGCGAAAGAGGCAAAAAAAAGGCTTAACTTTGCTCCAATCCATACTTAAACAAGGATTTTGCGTCTTCTCTTTCTTCTTCTTCGTCGTCTTCTTCGTACCTTTCATTTCTTTGGCTTGTTTTAGTTGCTGAGCAAGCATAGGAAAAGGAGATGGATAGTTCCATTCAAGCCTCCTATTCTTCAGCTTTTTAATACACACACACACACACACACTTAAATCTCTTGATTTTCTTCTGCTGGGGTTGCTTCAGCTTCTCCAAAAAAATAGCAATGGCTGAGTACATCCGTCTATTGAACAAGGTACCCTTTATTTTTCACTTCATTTCCTTTTTCTGGGTTCTTTTTCTTTGTTGGGTTAGTTATTTGTTTTATGACAAGAAGAGGGGGTTCTTTTGCAATGCTTAAAAAACTCATATTTTTGTTGAATGGCCCTGGATTCTGTTCATTGCTGTTGAAGCTCAATTTTTTTTTTTTTGAGGAAAACGTTTGATTTTTCTTGATTTCTTATTCAAACTATTTCATTTATTAAGTTAAAATTTCAGTTTTTGTAAACAATATAATTGATGGGTTTGAAGGATAATGCTTTATTTTACCTCTTTGCACGTTTGGATCTGGTTTTCTCTTTGCTTCTTGCACTTTTTTGTATACTTAAATTTGGAGCTTTATATATAACTATTATCTAACTTTCTAAAATTAAACCAGCATTGTATTATTTTTCTGCTTTAGAACTCTCTCTCTCTCTCTCTCTCTCTCTTTTAGTTTGAAACTACTAAATTTAGTTTTTAGTTTTTAACTTTACTCTTACAATTTCGCCTTTCTTTTCCAGGCACCTTTACTCTTTAGCTTGACTAGTTAAATCAGTTTGAAATATATCTCAAAATATTTTCCCCTTATTTTCTACTGAAAGCGTTTTTCTTGCATGCCAAAAATTTAACCTCTTCTTGCTATCTCCATCAATATTATGATAATTTAGGTTATAAATATTCTTTTTCTTCCATGCAGGATACTCTAATCATAAAGTCTCCTAAGAAACCTCCATTGTTCTTAAGGACAATAGTTTTGTTGTTTGCCATGGTGTGTTGTGTTTATATCTGCACAATCTGTTTAAAGCAGATAAGTACTGTCACCAAGATCAAATTTCAGAACATCCAAGTCATTGAGAGGACATGTTCAGATAGTAACAATATTGCAAGATTAGAAGCTCAAATTCCTACCTTGCATTATCCTAAACCTGAAACTTTTAGCAGGTAAACTAGAATACTTTTATTTTGATTGGTTTTTGTCAAATTTTTATAAGTTTTGCTGTTCACACTTTGCCAGGGGTGAATGCACCCGAAATCCAGTAAGATTCTTTGCCATATTGTCGATGCAAAGGTCAGGAAGTGGATGGTTTGAGACTTTGCTAAATAGTCATATTAATGTAAGCTCAAATGGGGAGATATTTTCTGTAATGGATAGGAGGAAAAACGTTTCAGCTATCATACAGACTTTGGACAAAGTTTACAATTTAGATTGGTTCAGTAGTGCTTCCAAGAATGAGTGCTCTGCTGCAGTTGGCTTCAAGTGGATGCTGAATCAGGTATATAATGTAGTTGAAAATTTCAATTATGATAGTTGAGTTTTGCCATTACGATTGTATTTGGAACTGTGGCTGTCGTCATTGTAGATCAGCTATGTGGTCAAGGACTAACTCTTGTGTCCATTCCTGGCTGCAGTCTCATTATTAGCAGTTGATGCTCATTTTTTATCTTTCTTCCCTTAACACGTTGCTTGTAGCCAGAGGCTTAGCTTTAGCACATGCAGACTGCCTTATATGTGAATTTGATTCTCGCAGATGAGAGGTTCAAGCTATAAATGATACCTTGTTATCGAATTGTCAAAATTGTATGAGAAAGGATCAGAGGCAATGATCTATCTGGTATTACCATGAAGTATTCACATAAAGGAGTTTAGTCGGTTATAGTTTATTGAATACATTTGTGTTCCTGTTTGGTGTGATACCTTTTTCTTATTAACAATATATATATATATATATATATATGTTTGATGAATTTCCCTTCCAAAAACAAAAAGAACTGGTGAGACTTTGGTCAGGGGACCTCTGATTGTCCTTGAATCAAGATACGAGGGAATTTCAGGATAAATGTTTGTGTACAGATGCCCGGTTTGGATTTACTTGTTTACTTGTGTATTTGGATGAGAAAACTGTTATTTGAATTTCGGGAGCTGCTTGATTGTCTGTAGCTAAACTGCTAGATGTACTTTTATGCAGGGATTGATCGAGCACCATACAGAAATAGTAGAATACTTCAATCAACAGGGTGTTTCTTCTATATTTCTCTTCCGAAGAAATTTGCTTCGAAGAATGTTTTCAATGCTTGCAAATTCGTACGACCGCTATGCTAAGCTATTAAATGGAACCCACAAGTCTCATGTTCATTCAGAGGAAGAGGTATCTATCCTATACCACAAGTCTCTCTCTCTCTCTTTTGGCATTTTCTTTCTTGGATAATCATAATCTATTGCTAGTCACTTAATGTAGGCTGCTGCTCTTGCAAGTTACAAGCCAATAATCAACTCGACATCGTTAATAAGTGATCTGAAACAAGTGGAGATGGCTGCTGTCAAGGCTTTAGAATACTTCAATAGCACCCGTCACATGGTTTTGTACTACGAGGATCTTGCCACAAATAATACGGTAAGGATAGAACGCAGTTTTCGTCAAATATTTACTGTATTTCCCGACTGCTAAACAGCTATTAGTAAAATGTCCAAGAATCCGCATCTTCCTTCCTAAATGATTTGCCACCCCCTTACCCAATGCCAGCTTTCTTAACTTATTTTTAGATTCTTTCATTAGAAAATTTTCAAGTGATTTAAATTCTTGATGGATGAAATTACGAGTAATAGTTTTCATTTGGAACTTAGACATGTTACTTTTCTCTATATTTCATTAACTATGTATCTATGTTGGTGGTATTTCTATGTAAGCATTATTATTCCCTAACTTGTGGCTATGCTCTATGTCATTGTTTCCCATGCTTGTCCCAGAAGCTAAACGACGTTCAAGAGTTTCTTGGCCTTCCGTGGATGGAATTAACTAGTCGACAGGTTAAAATACACCAAGGTTCGTTATCCAATTTTGTGAATAACTGGGATGATGTGAACAAGACATTAAATGGGACCGAATACGAGAGCTTCCTCCGAGCTGACTATTAAGAATCGACTCTGTTGCTAACAAAAAGAATGGTGTTGATACCAATTTTCAGCTAATTTTTATTACTGAAGCTGACCGGACATTCATTCAACCTTTTTTTGAAAAATTTTGGCTGCCGGGAGGGTATAATGAATTGATTATGTTTCAACATACTGAGCTACACTCATGTGATCAATAACTCATTGAACAGTGTACCATTTTCTATTTTGTTTTTGAATTTTATTTGATCATATAGACAGCTTGTATATGTCAGCTAATGAAAAATTTTGGATGAATCAATTGTTCATCCCTTTATTTCCTTCAGTCTTTTGCTCTTTTTGGATTTACGTTTTGGTTCTGACTTCTATGTTTTCGCCCTTCATGTGCTACATGTTGATGCAAGGCGAAGTGTAGCGATCCATAATCAGTGTTTATTTATTCACAAATGAGGCCTTGTGGATTCGAAAAAAATTACATTTATTGAGATTTAAACTTCAAACTTAGTAAATGTCATTATGATAATGATAATATTAATCGATTGAGCCAAGTATGGGGTCCATAATCAATGTGTATGATCCTCTTACTCTTGGCTCTACTGTTTTTCTAAAATTAATTACACTACTAAGTATGAAACCCCAAATCCTTCATTTGAACTTCAAACTTCGTAAATGCATTCAACTTAGAAGAGTTTTGACATTCTATGTGTAACAAATAAAGAAAAAGAAGTTTGAGGTCCCCCTTCTTTTTTATTGGACCTTGTTGGTGAAGCTTGAGGTCAAAAGGAAAGTCCCCAACTATTGTTGACTGACCAACTGTTTCCGCAAAAATTAGTTTGAATGTTATACCAAAAGGTTCCGATTCGTCCTCCAATAGAGCTTGTTTTATATATATATACCCTTCAGAAACTGCAAATTATCATTAGAAATAAAAGGAATGGCAGGTTAGCTTAACGTATATCACCTGTTCTTCAATCTTTTGAAAATCATGCATGCAGTTAATTATAACTGCTTGTCGGAGCATAAAAGAAATACTACTGAAGAACATATTAGGTTTTAAAATTGTTTTGACTATAAGCCGATGAAATAATAATAAAGTAACAATAGGCAAAGAACGAGCTATAAAATGTTCTTCTCGTCCCATAAGCCCAATCCTTTGGTCTTCTCAAGATTTTCAGTTTTGTAAGCAAAGTACAAATGATTATTTTCCCACCTGCCAAACAATACTCCGAAATGAAGTTAAAACCAAGACGTGAATGGAGAAACCAAACCAAGCTGGAGCTTTCCAGGATCAAAGTTATTGTCACCGTAACCATCTGTCTGCTGATTACGAGCCAAAATCTGAAAACAGTAGCTTCAGAGAAAAGAGAAGAAAGGAGAGGGAAAGAAGGGAAAAGAACAGACTTAAGGTAGAAGCGAGAAGAAATTGAGAGAGAATTTCTTATGTACATTTCTTGAGTGTACATTTAGAATGACTCAGAGTAGTCCGAAACTCTCGGATCAACATTCTGCTCAATACCTAGCCGAATCTGATCCTATTACCAATTCTGATAGAAACAGCAAAACTACTACTAACGATACTCAGTTAACAGACTTTGGACTGGACTTCACAGTAAAACACTATGGGCTAAGGCCCTGAATCGACTTGGGCGATTTGACCCATTACATCGTTTGGATTAATGACATTAAACTAAAATTCATAGAACCCGTGATATCTGCAATGCGTGATCAACTTGGAGATGGAGCAGTACTGCTGCTGCACATTGAGTGAAACTTTTGACCTAGTTATGAGGGGAATTCCCAACGCCAGGAGCGTGGCCGGGAGTCGTGGGCCTGAAGTCTCTGTCTTCGGGTGGCGGGGCTTGGGTTGCCGCGATAACCACCCTTCGTGGTGAAGGTGGAGACCGACGGTTAACAGCTGCTTTACTATTGTTAATACCATTAACTCTGGGATCATTTATAATCCCTGTTTCCTTTGGTAGGATTCTACCGTAATTTTGGCCCATCTGGAAATTGTTTTTTGGGTCCAATATATGCCTTCCGACGATGCACTGAATTTTCAGAGAGAAAACAAGCAAAGGGAGAAGAAAAATGGAAAGTAGTTTATTTCGGGCCATATTGTATACATGAGTGGGGGAAAGAGAAGGATAGCCAATTGCCAAGCAATACCTAGGCAAAGCTTGGTTGAAGTATATAGAAAACAAGGGAACAAAATTTGCCTAATGCCTATAGACCATTTCGTCTCCTGGCGTGCTATTTATGGGATACGGCCACCAAACCGGGTGACAAAACCATGTGGAGGGGAGTCCCTGATACGGAAATTACGGACCGTGAGCAGAGAGCTTTTGATAGGGGAGATCAATTTTTATTCACTTTGAACCTTAAAAGGAAAAGCAAGATTCTCCTTTCTGAACTTATGATGCCCATATTTGATCCTGTCTTGTGCAGCACCCATTTAAAGACTAAATGCATTAATATTGGTGTGTTTTTAGTAGGGGTTTGCTCATTTGCACCCAGATAACTCGACCTTTTTTCTTTTTTTTTGAAAATTTATTCATCCAAAAAGAAGCAGAATAAGTCTGCTACAATGAATCAACAACTAACTCGATCTTCTTCATCAATAAAAAGAGTCGATGTTCTTTTATGAATTATACTAACTAATGGGTAGAAAAACAAGAGCTATCTGCTCAGTCTTTGCATAGGAGATTATGACTGTCCATAAGCCGGCTTATGATCCGAAAAAATTTTAAAATTTAAGATTCAGCTTGATCCAGCTTGATCCCTACCTTGAATCACTCTTCACAATTTAATAAAATATTAAAAATTATTTTTATATTAATATTTATATATTTTATAATTAAATTTAAATAAAATATTATTTTTAGTTAAAAATATTATTTTAGATTAAACCGACCTACAATAAAAATTAAAACTCAAATTTAATCTAAACCGTATAAATAATGAGACTCATGAATAAATTTACTTTTTTTTTTTTAACTGCAAGAGAAAGTGCGAGTTTTGGCGCATGTTTGAAAAGGCTTGATTTTGATCATTGGAACGGATTCCCTTCAAGCGTGTGCCAGGCACTGAAAGGTGATGGCTCAGCTTGTTATTTGGTTGGACATAATGTTCATTGGATTAAGTGTTTGGCTTGTAAGAAAAGATCAATGTCCCAGGGTAGTAATAGCATAAATAATATAAATTAAAAATATTCATCCATCCCTAGCTAGCTTGATCAGACAAAAGAAACAAACAAATAAATAAATAAATAAAACAAAAGGCAAAAGAAATTGAATTATTTTCATGACCATCTAGAAAAGCACCACAGCATGAACAAAGCAAGCATGAAGAGAGCTGGTCCACCACGTTCCCTCTGCCTCTTGTTTTGTAGTTTAGGCGTAAATCTTGATTAATCATGCAATCCCTAATCCTGCTTTAGCTGATCGGATCCTTGCAGCTTTCCCAGTCACATGTCTACTCAAAAAAGCTATCAGCAATAATAAAGAAGGTTTTAAGTCGGCTAATATATATACTTTATATTCGAATGAAGAGAGCATAATTTTTGGATTCAAACTTATGCACTCACGTAGCAATATTAAAAATAATTATATCAATACCATATATAAAATAATTAAATATGATACGATATAGATACATATTTTAAAATTTATATAATATATATTATTAATTTATTAAAATTAATAAAAATAAAAATATTTTAAATATAATTATAATATAATAAAATACATCAACATGAGACGAAAACAAAAATAACCAAATCTAATTATAAGATACGCCTTGACCGGATAAAAAATTATAAAGCACACGTTAGTACTTGACCAAATCTCATTGTTCCCGTTTCTTTATAAGATAAAAAATTATAAAGCACTAGTTGTGTACTAATTAAGAGTATACTTCTAGGCAAGTCACAAATTCATCAATTGGGACAATTTAGTTTGTTCATCTAAATGAACTGTGTTAATTTAAATATCACATGTATTAATATTAGTGTGTTTTGAGCCAGATTTCACTTGTTTGCACCAAAATAACTTGATCTTTATCGATGATAATAAAAAAAATAATGTTTTTTCGTGAATTCTACTCACAAATTTTGAACAATTCTAAATATTATAATTTTTTTTCAATGTACCAAAAATGATAAGAAAGATCCTTTATTTAAATATTATATTATAAGCACTTAATTTCTACAGGTAATAAAACTTGAAGTCTCAAAATAATCTGAGATAAAGCATTAAGTAGGATCCAATTGGATCAGTATTTGGATTCATTGTTTTAATCAAATCCGATTTGATGATTAGATTAAGTTTTATTTAAATATATATTTTTAATTATTTAAACTTTAATGATATTATTAATTCATTTATTAATATCAAAATGCAAATTTTATTTTACATAATGATTTTAAAAACTTTTTATGTTTATATTTTTTAAAATTTTAAATTTTAAATCATTTCGTAGCCTTATAATAGACTCCGAGTGAAGGCAATTTAATAAGTAGGGTTTCTGGCTAGAACGCAACAGAAGTTTAGGTTCAGCTGCTTTTCCAAAGAAAGAAGCTAAATTTTGATTAATCATTCTATCGTCACTAAATAAGTTGTGGATCCCGAATGCCACCGATGTAGCTACCCGGGGGGGGGGGGGCGGCGCTAGTAGAAGGGCTTGATCCCACACCGGTGAAAGGCAGACGTGGAAATTATACTTTGGAGGGTTCTTTTTCAAGTATTGACGCACAATAATCGATACCGAATCTGGGTGCCTACCCCTTTATATAGGTGATCTGGTCAGAGCTTTTAAATAAATATTTGGCATGATGTCTTTATAATTTTACCTAGGACTTAGAAATGATCATGTTGGAAACATCAATTATGATATTCTTTTGCCTTTTTCATTCCTCAGGCCTAGATTCTGACTCTGATAAAACAAGCTGAAAGCTGCCGTGGGACCAGAATTTTATTGGCACCGATCTCAACATGCTATTCTTTAAAGGAGGCGTAAGTGCATAATATGCTCCAATCAAGGGCGAATGCCAAAAATTTTTCAAGACTTCAGTTTTACCTTTGGATATCATTTAAAGGTACAGTAAATTTATATTCAATCCCTTAATTTTTTAAAAGATTTTTGTGATACTTTTACGTCATTACTTAACAAATAAAATAAAAGTACATTCAATCCTTGCAAAAAAATTTTAATTTAACTTTATTTGTAAAATTTATTTGATGCAACAAATTGGGTAACATTTTTAATGCAAATCCTATTAATTATTATTAGTTTAATTCTTTTAATATACTTTTTTCAATGAACTAAATAGATACATTTACATTTGTTATATCTCAAGTACACCAATTCACTGAATAAGATATTCGCCCAAACGACTCAAATATTCGTAGAGGCAATCAGATTTTGATTATTTAGTGTAATTTCTGTGGTTGCTATGCTAGCCTACATAGAGAATAGGAATATATAAATAGAGATTTTCTTCCTATCAGTTAGACTATTTAGATTGTTCATGAGACATTGAACAAATAATTCGACCTTAATATAAGTAATAGATTAACATTTCAACACTATGAAAGGTCAAGGATCAAGTTTCAATTGATAGCTGTGTTCTTGATTTTCTTTTTATATATATATATATATATATATATATATATATTGAAGACATTGTGTCAACCAAAGGTTCTTATTGTACCACTATTTTGCAACCGTTAAAACGTAGGAGAAACTAAATTAAATGTTTAAAAGGAGGTTTAAAAAATTGGAAAAAAATCACTATTTTTTTTTGTTATGTGCAATATATCGCTTATAAAACATTTATTTTGTTAGGTATTATCATCCCACAACGTTCCTTAAATCGTCACAAAATAAATAATTTATTATCTCAAATCTTGATTAAAAATGATTCTAACTATAATATTTAAAAATAATTCTCATAATCAAACTGTAGAATTAATTTTTAAAATATTTGAGAGCTTTTCATAATAAATTTTCCTACATCTCCGATGGTAGCTGGGATGATTAAAGATATTCTATCTTGCTCTCCTTGAAGGGTTACTCTCTGTGAAAGGTAATTATTAGAATTCCTCTGTACACCTAGAAAAAGAAAATCCAATAATTATCTCCACTTGCTTCGCTATAATCCAAAAACAAATTAATTCCATTTTAATAAACAAAAAAAAAAAATTCCTGACAATGAATAATAGAACTTTAAAGTATTCATCTTTAATTGAGCTAATTCATGCCCTTTTTCTTTGAGTATAATAAGAAGAAAGGGAGACCTGGATAATCTCGATCGAAGGACTGTCAATGTGACTTTAGAGCACATGAATGCCAAAAGCCAACTAATTTTAGCCCTCAGTAGTGTACCTTTCCATAAAGTCATAATAATATACAGTAAATTTATGTTTCATAAAGGAAAAAGAATGATAATTAATAAGAGCCCTTTATTCTTCTATGAAACATAAACTTGATAAATTACCTACTAAACCAGGTTTAAAGTAACCTCAACATATATTTTAGTATACTTTATATTCACCTCTAATGGGAAGAAAGCAAAATATTTGGATTCAAAGTTATACATTGATTACAAAGTATACGTTAGTACTTTGACTGTCGAATCTTGCTGTTCCAGTTTATTTTGTAAGACTTGCTTAGTTCTTACTAGGGCACTAGTTTTGTACTAATTAATAGTATCCTTTTTGGTAAGTCACAAATTCATCAATTAGGACACAAATTTAGTTTGTTCAACTAAATGAACTGTATTAATTTAAAGACTATATGCATTAATATTGACGTATTTTGAGTCGAGATTTTACTTGTTTGCATTAAGATAATTTGATCTTTATTAATAAAAAATATTTAATTTTTTTAAAGGAATTTTACTAACGAATGTTCGATAAACACTTTTAGAAATTATATAATATTAAATAATATTTTTCAATTTACTAAAAAAATTGGTAACAAAGATCCATTTTATATAGACTCTCTGTAATAATTGATTTTGTAATTTCCTGCCGGTTTTCATTGGCTACGCCAAGAACCCAAATCCTTCAATTGAAAAGAAACGTTTTTTTTTTCCCCCCAACATTTTGCAAAAGAATATTAACTTGCTACAAGCTTCTTTAATTATTAGAATGAGTTCATTTCCAACTTATACATAAATATAGAGTACATCGAACTCTAATAATTTA
>JAQSVH010209607.1:0-15050 GCA_029448705.1 Adansonia digitata
AGCATTGTATCGATACATGGTTCTCATGTATCGATACATTCAAGTAACATTGTGATTTTTCTCATGTCTTTTGTCCCTGGATACCTCGGACTACACCATTTGATGCCATATCTTTGTATTTACCTTTGATATGATCCTTAGGCCTTCTTTGACATCTAAAATACCTTTTTTACTAGGCGACGATCACCGCCCCCTCTTACGTCTATACTCTAGATTATTAAAAATTAGCCCAGACAAAATAAGGTGTCTACAATAATTTCACCTTAAAGAGGTTAAGTACAATGCCAGCATGTAATAACATTATGTTGATGCCCAATGGTATGGCCTAGAACATACCCGGATCACTGATCATGGACTATGTCCACTTTCACCTTAGTGGCAAGATCTATATTGAATGCAACCTTAGAGAGGTGAACATAATGCTAACATGCACTTCCATTGTATTTATCCCCAATGGCAGAGTTTAGAACGTAGCCAATTCACATCTAAAACAAGTAACCATTTAAATCTAATTTACATATATCCAAAGTCACAACAACAAAGAATATATCTTTAAATCATATCTATATCAGACATAATTTCCATTGTACAATTCTAGGAAATTTTCACAGCATAATGAGAACATTAGATCATAACTTTCAACTCATTTTTGTATTCATTCAAAATAATCTATATAAAGATATAAAATATAAAAACCATTTTTAGCTTATTTTTAAATACATATATACACATATACATATATTATAAAATAATTATGTTTAGTGTTAAGTCACTTACTCAGCTAGTTGACTCTAACAAGTTCAAAAATCTAACAAAAGTACAATTAGAAAGCTATCAATCCAATAAATCATAATTATTTACTACAATTCTAGTGTAACATAGGTTTACACAAATTATGGGTGCTACATTTTAAAAACTCAGTACTTGAGTTTTTAACAAGTAAAGTTTAGAATATCCAAGTAAATTACACCATATAATCATGATTTCTTGAATAATAGTCTTGTTGGTGGCATCCAAATAGCTATAGCGAAGTTGATAAATCTAAAGGCTTTAGACCTTTCTCAAACAAGCTAACAAGAAGAATTCCATTGGAGTTAAGCATATAACTCAGTTACTATATAGTTTTCAACATCTCTTATAATCATTCCTTGGGCCTATGCCACATGACTCCTGTAGACACCTAATTTTGTCTAGGCTTCCATGAACTATTTTCAAGCATTTTAATTATCATCAAAGTTGTTTCCTATGCCCAATACTAACATGGATCATCCTGAATTAAGTTAAGAGTGACTACAAAGCCAAAATGGAACAAAACATTCAAAATCTACTAAAGGTATCCATACTTTCTGTTAAGGTATTGATATTTTGGCTTCAATGGCCAAAATTTTAAATTTTTACGGTTTAAATTAATACCCTATTGATACAAGGGCTTGGCAGTAGTGAAATTTATGTATTGATACATTGCCTAAGTATATGATACATTTGAAAGGTATCGATACATCACGGCATGTTTGAAGACGCTTAATTTAGAAAAATCAAACCATTTTATTTTTAAAATCCTATACAATATTTTATGGTTTTTCCCATCGTTATTACTCTAAAAATTAAGTAAATTAAGGCCAGGCCATGTTGGAATTATTTTAGATGAACTTAGGTCTATTTATGTATTTAGTTTATCTTTTTGGGCCTTATTTTATTTCAAGACAAATTTAGGCTTTATTTTAATTTCATTAGGGAGTGGCCCAAAAATGTAAATAATGATAGGAATTAGGACATTTCATTGGATAATGGAATTAGGGCAAGAGCACGTGTGGCCCCTAAAAATGGTATTTTTGTTATTTGAAGGATATGAGTACATGAAAGAGCCAATAGGGAACTTCTTTAGTCCTGAAGGGGTCATTGGCCAATGAGAATTAGACAACAGTTAGCTGGGACAAGGGGAACCAATATTTAATCAAAAATTACGATAAAAAATACCCCTTTAAGAGCTAAGGAAAGCTGGCTTAGGGGAGGGCTATAACTTTTCATTTTTGGCACATGATCTCAAAATTGTTTAACCTAGAAAAAATTACAGTGAAAGAAAAAAGGAAGAAAAATGCAAAAAAGCTAAGAAAAACTTAGGAAAAAGGAAAAATAAGAAGTAAAGCTAGGAATCTAAAGCTTATAGGTATAATTTTCTCTCTTGATATTATTTCTGTGTAACATTTTAAAGCATGAGCATGTCATCTTAATAACCCCCACATATTCGACCATGCCCTTTTGTGTAGGTTTTATCCATTCTTCACTTATTCCTCCTGATCTTATGTTGTTGGATGCATGTCCAGATGATGTTTGAATGATTAAATTCCTTTTTCGATCTCCATGTTTTATTTAAGCTAGATTTCCCATGGTGCTATGTTTGTTTAATGATTTGGATGATTAAGTTATGTTTCATGTCATATATATATATATATTTAATGTCATAACTTGTTTTTAGTGAGATGCATGTCTAGTTGATGTTTGAATGATTAAATTCCCTTTTCGATCTCCATGTTTCATCCAAGCTAGATTTCCAATGGTGCTATGTTTTGTTTGATGATTTGGATGATTAAGATATGTTTCATGTCATATATATATATATATTTCATGTCATAACTTGTTTTTAGTGAGGTGTGACATTCGTCTTGTTTTAGTTCATGACATGTTTGATGAAATGCTTCTTTGTTCATGCCCTGGCATGTCTTTGGTGATTTGGTGCTATTGGCATAATTGAGTTCATAAAATGTTCGATATTTGTTTGACTTGAATGCCAAAAATCTGATTTTTTTTAAAAAACTCTAGATAAGTCATGGTTAGTATAAATCATAAACTAACCATGGCTTAATTTTTTTCCTATTTGTTACCAGTAACTTGCGGTAATTAAAGCTTAAAATGCTGGGATTCATGGTTGGAAGAGGCTACAAAAAATTAGTTTTAAAATCTTCTTAAATTGATTTTTTTAATTTAATAAATCTAAAGCCTTGCTTTTAAGCCTTATCTGATCTACAATGGTTGATGTGGTGTGACATTTAGCTACTATTATAGCCCTAGTAATGGCATTTTCATGCCTCATGTGTGCCCAAGATAGGTAACCCATAGGGGAAAGTGCTTTTATTAAAGGCTAGAGAGCATTCAAATGCTCAATGGCCATTTTGATATCTTTAATTGGCTTGTGATATGATTAGTGAGTTGTTCAAGTGCCATGACAAAATAGACGTAAGATGGACTCATTAATATACTGTTAAAGAGCCTTGTGTTCAGACATTTGGATGTCTGAATCATAATTTGCACCTAGGCAACCCAAAAATCTTGTTCCCATGTCTTTAACTACTAGTGGCAATAATGACAAATAGGATTGGAAAATTGTTTTCATCCACCAAATGATTTTCTAAAAAATTTAAGTATTTTTCCCTCAAAAAACTAAGTTAGCTCTTAAATGACTATTGTACACAATTTTTTAAGTTCGTACAAGAAAGTTATGAATTTTCAACTACACCCTATTTAACCCCTAAATCCAATGACCATCACCCATTATGCATTATTTTAACCCACCAAAAGATTTTTTTCCCTGAATTTGAATACTAGATATCTCAATTAATCAAATTTTAAGCAATTGCCCTCTTTCAATAACTACTTGAAAGAACTGCTTTGAACTTTTAATATTTTTCCCTTAAAATACAATAAATTACATTTCCAGTGGCCCTTGGTTTTCAACTTTTCAAGTTTAAATGAGTCTGTTGCAATCTTTCCAAGATTGCTGTATCAACTCCCTTGTTCATGTTACTAGTGTTGTGTTTAAAAAATATTATCTCCTTAGGAATGATTTCTTAACATTTTCTCACTATTTTTAGATGAAACTTTATTAAGTTACTTTCTAGTGCCATATCATTTAACACATTTGGTGCCCATTTGAGTCCGAAAGAAATTTGGTAAGCCTGATAGCATGAATTATCCCTTATTTTCTAGAATTGAGCATACTTCATAATTTCCACTTTCCCATTCTTTTGAGGTGTTCAAAAAATGATTTGGAATGAGATTGATTTTCTTCATAACAAGGTTATAGGTAATGCATGGGTCATCTGAGGCTTGGTTCAAGGCTCTATAAACTTTGAAAAGCTAATTTGAGTCCTTAAAAATTACTCAAAATAGCCAAAATATCTTGTTTTACAACTATTACTGAATTTTTCACCAATTCTCAACAATTTTAGTTCTACAACCCCATTTTCAAAACCTCCTAAACACTAAGTTTTTCTCTCTCTTATTTTTTCAAAATTTTATTCAATATTCATTCGGTTTTAAGCCTTGATCACCCTTCGAGTCCAAGCTTGTCTCTAAACCATTAAATCGATTATTACTTTAGATAATTGATGATAATTAAGAGATACCTCTTGAATTTTTCAATTTTTCCTTGATGTATTATTATATCATGATATATGATAATTACACTTTGAGACTAACCTTTCTTGATCATCTATGCCAACGCAATCATGGGGTTTTAATTAAATATTTTTAAAATTTATCAAGGCAATATTTTGGGCTTAGGCCTGCGAGCACCTAATTTGAAATACCTTTTTTAAATTAAACCTAAAAAATAATTTTTAACAAAACTCCATGTTTTGGCACCTTCTTAGGCGAAGAGCATAGTGAACTTTGAATTTCTAAAACTAGGGTTTCTTACTTTAAAAAAAATCATTCATGCATTGAGGGGATTATAACTGAGAAAATCAAACCCAAGATAATAAATAGCCAGATGGTATCAATTCAAGGTGGTATAAGGGTGTTAATCTTTCCCTGCGCATAATCAACTCCTAAACTCAATCATCTACACTGGTTTTCATGCAGTTTGTAAAATCAATCCTTTTAAAATGAATTTTTAAAATTTAAAAGGATCAGTTTTAATGAATGTCCAAACTCACCTAGCCTGAATGATTGGTGGCAGCTCTACTTTCTCGATTATTTTATAATAGCCATACAAGAAAAGTTAAATTAATGATTCGTTTTGACAATCACCTTACTCCCAAATACGAAACAATTATTTCTCACCATTAAATGGGTTGTGCTCCTAGTGATGTTGCGAACAACCCTTAATTTGAAACTTTTAAAAGAAATTTTTTGATGGAAATCTTGGGCTGTACAAAAAACCCTTGCTAAAAAAATGTGATAGTTATGAAAACTTGCCACCTACATCTTCAACTTCTTCATAAGGCTAGAATAATTGGTTGATTGGATTACATTAGAAAGTAGTGTTGTTGGGTTATGGATGTGGATTTTCAATTAGAATGGTTATTGGGCATATTAGACTCTTTAAAAAATTAATAGAGATAAAAAGTATTGAATGCTAATTTTTGGATGTTAGAAATATTTTCCTAAAGCTTTATAATGTTTTCACAATACAAAAAATGTCATAAATATTCTACGTATAGTAGTACAAATAGACAAAATAGAAAAGTCTCTTTATAGAAAATGTAAAGTTACATTTGTTTGTAACTTGTCTTTTGGTGTAAGTTATGTTCTTACAGAACAACTCTTAAACTTAGTGTTGCATCTTTAAATAAAAACACTTTTGATGATTGTTATGTATTTGTTAACACAACTATTATAATGCAGTTGGTCAGAATAATTTTTTTGCTTAACTATAATTTGATCATTTTAAAAATTAAAAAATGAAAACATTAATTTCATTACTAAAGTTAAGTCTTAATGGCCCAAGTGCCAATCTTTGACAATAATTAGTAATCCACTAGGTGACCTTAATAGCACTTTGGGCTAATAACATTTAGCTTAATTGTCTAAGATAAAATGAATGTCATATTATATATTCTTTATTCTTAACGTTTCTAAGCAATATGGGGCTAGTTTTCACTAAAATTGCAAACTACAAGAATCCCCCATTAGTTTGGATTGTTGATAATTTAATTTTGTTGCCTTTCAAACAAATATTATTTTGCATATTAAAAGGTATCTTTTGTTTAGAACCATCAATTAGCAAATGCATTTTATAATTTTAATGAAATTTTAGGTGTTCGCAGATTAATATGCTTATCTTGTTCCTAGTAAACATTTACAAAAGAAATCCCTAATTCCTCTTGTTGAAACAAAACCATTTTTTATGTTTATATAGGTAGATTTCTTTTAATGACCCTATTGCTTTGAACATTTAAAACTAGAGCATGAACTTCATTAAAAGTACTTAGACTCATTCTCCATATGTAATGGACCACATTAGTTATCATAATATTTCTTTGGAATAGGTTTTACTAGTGCATCACAAACATATAGTAATGCTTATTTTTATCCTTTGAACTAAGTAATTAAAGAATGCTAATTAAAAGTTGGGTTTCAATTATTGGTATTTAATATTAAGAGTTTTAAACCTACTTCCCTTGTTGTACTACTAACGAAACCTTTTGGTAATCCTGAAATATTATCACAATGTGCCCTTAACCAGGCGTACAACACCTGAATCATTCTAATGTAACATGCGTGACTTAAAACGAATGTGGCCTTTAGGTTATTCTTTGATCGAGATTTGGATTAGGCATGATGAGGTGATAGCGAGGAGAAGGACCTTTGGATGAATCACTCATCCAACAGGTCTTGGATGGCTACCACAAAGTGGCCGAAAACTTAGAATTGCCAATGATCATTTTGGATTGGGCATCATCAGATGCCCATTAAAAATGATATTATGAGTTATGAAACTTGAAACATCGATTCAAAATTCTATTACGTCTAGAGATTCATCAGTTGGTTACACATGGGAAAGATTAACACCCCTACGACGCTCAAAATCAGTACTCACTAGTGATGTCTTACGTTGGTTCTGATTTGTTTGGTTTTGACCTATCGCTGTTTTGATATAAACCCTTTTTCAATGCATGAATTTTATGTGAAAACTATAAACGTGAGTTTTGAAGAAAATTTTAAATCATGTATATACCCTAGAGACGTAAGGAGCATAGGGATTTTTTTATGAAAATTATATCTAGATTTAATTTTAGAAATCGAATATTTTGTGTCAAGCACTTGAGAGATACCAACATAAAACATTGCATTATAATTTGAAAAAAAATTTGAAATTTGAATGCATAATGGACATCACAAAGGCAAATGTGTTAGTAAGATGAAAAAGAATATAATAACATTACATAAGAAATAAACACATAAAGCTTAAAAAGAATGGATGGTTGGAATGTATCTCGTAACTGTCTTCGATTTTTAATGAATAACCAAAATGACAAGAGCAAACAAAAATGAGGTTTTATCAAAAAGGCCAGAGAATGTCCGGGTGAAAAAAATTTTGATTTTTGAGTGAAAAGTGGAGTTGAAGTGTTCCCTTTAAAGATAGAGTTGGAGTATCCCCAATGGTGAAGGTTTTAGATATTTTTAAAAAGAAGTTTCAATTAAAAGGATCGAGAATGTTTGGGAGAGGAGATATTTTGGATTTTTGAATGAAAAGTGGGTTAGTTCTCCCTTCAGTTGAAATATCCCTAAAGATAGAAATTTTGATAATTTTGGAAATAAAGATTTTGGATTTTTTTGATGAAAATATAAGTAGTAAATTTTAACTAATAACACAAATGAAAGAAAAAAATTAAATTTCTGTAAAGCGTTTATGCCTTAACCCAAGCTTACAGGACCCATTTTGTGGCATTCGACGCCATGGAGATTCAATCAGATGCATTTTGGGGCATTCGAATGCATCAAGAAAGCAATTCGGGAATTAGTTTCTTAAGTCCAAAAACAGAGGACAGCATCACGCTATTGCCTTTCCCAAATTTATTCCAAGTTCATCTGAAAGCTTTAGAGGGTAAATGAGGTACCTTCGAAAAGATACCTGAATAAGAATTAATATTTCCAAAAATCCAAAAAAAAAAAGGATTTTCTAGGTGGAAATAATTTTTGAAGTTAAGGTTGTTTCAGCATCGGCAACGTGTGCAAGGGAAATATGTAAACGAACTTGTTCAAAATTGACTCAAACTTGTTTAAAATTGTTAAATCTTAAACAACACCATTTTTAAAAGGGAATTGCATGAAATTTTTACCAAAAAAAACTTAAAATCTATAAAAATTATCTGGTAGGCTAATATGGCCTAAACTAAATGTAAATCACTGATTCCAGGGGTTCCAGATAGCTAAGGATTGAAAAATCATAAATCCCTCATCCAGAATGATCCAAGAGTAAATGAGATACTATTGAAAAGGTATTTTGATGCACTTTAAAGAAAAATATCAATAAATTCTAGAAAAATGTTTTAGAGATCAAAAATCATTTTTCAAGTTGTGCCTATAGTGTTGCCAAGGCAAAAACAAGGGAATCTTTAGATTTTTTTAGGTTTCTTAGGAGTAAACTTGATCATGAACATCCGAACGCTGCGACAAAAAGGAATGGGTGACATAAGCTTCATGAGCTTATTTACGCAATCCTAAAGTACTTTGGGATGATGAAACAACCCATTGACCATGTTATAGCCAAGGGTATTAAACTTAAGATCAAGGCATAAACACTTTAAAATAAGTAACAAATGTTATTTCAGTTTGGAAACCAGAATATTTAACCTCATTTAACCATGAATCCAAACATGAAATTCTTATAAGATTGGAAGACCAATTAATTAAAACATTAAATCCATGTTAATCTCCATTTATTTGAGGTAATAAGGACTTAACTTGGAGTTTAAAAAAAAAACAAATTTTGTAACACAAACAAAACATGAAGCAAGCATATTAAATCATGTAAGACATTCAAACATGGCATCAAATGATAATAACATGCTAAAACATCAACAAGGTACTATTTTCATCAAAGAAACATGTCAAAAATGCAAAAATATATGAGTGATGCATAAGCATACTTGAGCAAGTTGATGGAGGGATAGAACCTGTATGATCATAAAAGAAAATGTTTTCATGGCATGAATATATGATGGAAGTTCCATGACAGCATGAAGGCATGATTTTAGTCAAGAAAAATGCATAAACATGATAATATATGTGTGCAGGGAATATGATATGAGCATAAAGAATGATGTTTTCATGATAAGGGCAAAGTCATAGGCAATAGAAAGACATGGTTTTCAAGCATTAAAACATGAAAAAATCATAAGCTCATGAAAAGGAGATCAAAAGGAATGCATGAATCCTACAAATGGTCATGGTTGCATCAAAGGGGTCATTAACATGTCGAAAATGGCAACAAAATAAGAAAATATATCAACAAGAACTCCATTAGCTTTTTTTTCCAAAAAGTGAGTGTTTCAAACTAAAAATGTTGCTTTTGAAGTTTTTTTCTTACTTGCTATCAATTAGCAAGAAGAAAAAATAGCAAACGTGTTTTCTTAGTGGTATGAAAGGCTACGAAATGAAAGTGTTTTCTGAGGCTTTTTTTTAAATGCTATGTTATGTAGAGAGAATAAAAAAAGTTTTAAGAATGTGAAAGCTGAGTATATGTAAGTGTTTAGCCAAATTTGGTCTTAATCTGGCCAAGTGAATAGTTAGGACAAAATGCAAAAGGTAGGGGATTTTGGAGTTTCGGTGCATCTACCTCTAATGTTCACAAGGTACTATGCTCAACTGCCATTCAAATTCATTGGTTACTCAGCAAAAAAGGTGGACCAAGGCCACCTTATGCAACTAAGCCATGAGAAAGTCCAAGATTGCCTTCTAATAAATTAAATTAAGTCATGAATATGTCCCTTGTCATAGCCATTTGGGCCTCAAAATTTTGTTAAAACCCACTGATAAGTCCAATGCTGAGGCCTAGTATATTGATGATTTTTTGTGCTAAAAACAAGTTCAAATCGAATTTTTAGATAGATGGTACAAGGGCTAGAAAATAGCAAAAACCAGGTAAAAATGTCATTGTGCATCGATACAATGAGCTTTGTATCAAGATTTGGAGAAATTTTCCCTTGCTTGTATCGATACATAAAGCATTTTATTGCCTGTTGGTATTGATGCAAGGAACAGTGTATCGATACCATAAGGCTTGTATCGATACTCACCCTTGTGTATCAATACACTTTGTCCAAAATATGCTACTTTAGCTACAACATAAGTTGGACCCTTTTGGTATTGATACACCAAGCAAAGTATCAATACTTTGTATTTTGTATCGATACTAAGAGGTTTTGGGGTATCAATTCATAAAGGCCATGTACCGACACCCTTGGACAAAATTATGAGTTTTTCATACCTTTAACCCTCCAAACCTCTCACCTTAGCCGAGAATGATGGGTAATTGACATGTGCTCATCTGAATGACCCCAATGATGCCTTAAAAAAAGACCTTTGATGCCCTAAATGGTGGCCTAGACAAAATAGGGTGTCTACAACTGCCCCTTTTTGGTCGTTGTTGAATACCAGGAATAGGGCAAAGACAAATAGACACTATTTTGTTCGGGTAAGATGATGCCTCTCAAATGCTTGCAAAAATGAGATTTAATTAATGTTTCACTATGATGGGTACAACATATTGGCAATGATTCCAATAAAAATCTAAATGAATTTTTTAGGTTTTAACCTCTTTACTGTGCTTTTAAGTTTTCCAACGCTTGGCCTCCCAGACAAGCACTAGTTGATGTGGATTTTGACATAGTAAGTGCCTTCTTTTGGGTTTAATTTCCAAGGCATCAAAGGTGTTAGACCTTTTAGTGGTGAATGAAATCAAAAGAGAAGTGAATTAAATCAAAAGAGAAGTGAATTAATTTCTCAAAATTTTGAGAAATTAAAACTTTGATAAATAAAATTGAGAAATCTAAACAATAAACTTTAGAATGCAAGTTAGTGAATAGAAATAAACAATTAAAGACAATAAAAGAGAAGCAAACTCAATGGTTTAGAGAGGTTCGACCTCAATTGCCTATGTCCTCTACCTCGGCTGCACTTGCCTCAGATTTTCACAATTCACTAACTTGAATTGTCTACCTTTCAAGGATAAGGTATAACCTTTACACTTTCTATCTATCAAGGCTAAGATAAAAAAACTCAACCCCCTCTTTTTTGTGACTAAGATAGAACCCTCTTTCACTACTTTTGAAGGCTAAGTAGAAACATTCTCTACTTCTTAATGGCTAAGTAGGAACCTCTCCTTTTTACAAGGATTTGATTGTAAATAAATAGAACCTCTAAAAGTTAGGTGTTTACAAGAATTTTGGCTCAAAGGAAATGCATCTAAAGATACAAAATGAAGAATACAAAAATAAAAAGAATTAATCCTAAACAAAGATGAACTACTTAGTGAAAATGATGGAAAAGATGAAAGATTTGACTTTAAGCATAGTTCTCTTGGTTCTTCTACTTGTTGGAAGTGTTGGAGAGGATTATTTATAGGCTTGATCATGATTATAGCCATTGGGATATTTGGTGAAGGAATATAGCCATTGAAGCCTTCAAAATGTCATTTCTCATTATTCACCGTGCCTCTGTATTGATGCAATTAAGTAGGTGTCAATACATTGTGTTTAATGGTCCAAAATATGACCATTAAACAGTCTTGTCTCGATACAGAAAAATCTGTCTCGATACATGAACATCCTACATTGATACAAAATGATCTGTCTCGATACATGAATAGTGATTTCTACATTTTAAGGTTATTTAGCTACTATCAAGTATTGTATCAATACAAACACAGTGTATTGATACATTCATATGAAAATCAATTTTAAAAGGCTTTTTCATGACTTCAAAACATGTAAAACTTATCTAAAAAATGTTTTATATAAAAATATCTATTAAGAACACATTTTTGAGTGCTTAAAGGAGTTAAAACACATTCTAGTATTTTTTTTAAAGTGTTTACAAAAGTATTTCATGGAAAAATACTAATCTTGAAAATATTTAAACATAAGCTAATTAAACTTAAGTTTTAGTTATATCAAAACTAAGATTAATTCAAAGCTAATATAGGTAACAATCTCACTCTTTTTGATATGACAAATCTTAAGGTGAATTTGCTTGTAAAACTCCCCCTTAGTCATTTAAAGATTTTCAATAAAGCTCATCATTCTTAAAAGCATTATGAAATGGACTTTTAGAGATTTTATAAAAAGGTTTTGAAACACGTGGCAATGGCATTTTTATTCATATTTGGCTTCAAGAGTACTAATAAAGGATTTCGATATCTTTCTATTTGCTAGCATCGACGTATATGTATAAATGAAGTACAAGCAAGCAAATTTAACTCTAAAATTCTCCCTCTTTTGGGAATATCAATAAGTTGAATTAAGATTAATTCAGGCTAAGGGACTAATTCCAACAAGATTTCTAAAAGGTATATTAATAATGGATTATTTCAGAACATATATACCAATTATATATGCTTTTAAGTCCTAATGTATAGTTTATCCAATTTTCGTATTCTTTTATAGTCATTCAAGCACATTTGAAAGATAAAACATACCAATTGTTGAAGTATTTTAAGAACTATTAATCCAATTGATGTCTAGAAGCATAATATATGCCAGTTTTTAAATTTTTAGCATACATGCATACTACAATAAATGCCATATAGAAGGTTAAACAAAATTTGCTTTCAAGAAAAAGGTAACAAACTTTCATAGGTTAGAAGATCATTTGCTCATTCATGATATTTTAATAAAATTATTTGAGCAAACATTCAATCAAAGAATATGCTTAAATATGAGAATTATATACTTACACATGTTCAAAGATTCATTTGAAGCAAACATTTTAAGCATACATTACATACTAGAATGCCAATTATATATATAATTGACTCATGTATCTTGCCAAACTTAATGCTAAGGGATAAGAATTTAATAGCATTTGTTTGATGATTACCTCAACCTTACCAAACTTTGATGATATGCTCATTGTAACTTAGAGGATCATCATTTCTAGTGTTTGAGCATTCCTTAATGGTTTTGATTTGATTTGAAATGGTTACATGCTTAATTTGCTTTTTTTTGCTATGCAAGTGTTCATCTTTCGAGGATGGATTTATCTCTATGAACTTTACAAAACTTAAAAACAATCTTGGCAAAAGATGAGCATTGAGGTACCAAGATTTTCATTATAAAAGAATATCCAATAAACTTAGGTTTTGTTAGGAATGAAAGATGTTCAATGTGTTTAATGGTATTTTGAAAAAGTGATACCAAATGTTGATGAATGAAGAACATGAAGCGTATATGGTACCAATTTAAAAAATAATGTTGCATAGAAAATTTTGTATTTTTTAGCATTATGAGGCAATATGAGCATTTAATGCATTTGATTTGTGAAACACTCATCAATGAATCAAATATGATTTTAAGCATGTGATGAGTTATGAAACCATGTTTATCAAGGTTTAAAAATCATGAAAACTCATTAAGGAGACTAATTTTGCATTTAAAAGCCAAAAAAGCACAAAATTGGTCAAAATTCACTACTTGTATTGATAAGCATGTGATTTGTGAAACACTCATCAATAAATTAAATATGGTTTTAAGCATGTGATGAGTTATGAAACGATGTTTATCAAGGTTTAGAAATCATGAAAACTCATTAAGGAGACTAATTTTGCATTTAAAAGCCAAAAAATCACAATTGGTCAAAATTCACTGCTTGTATTGATATCGAGAGCTTTTGTATCGATACACATAGTGATGTATCGGTACAAGTTAGGTTTTTCTAGGTTTTTATTCATTGTATCAATACAAGACTCTAAGTATCGATACATACCTTAAGTGTTTCGAAAAATTCTTAGAAAAAATACAATTTGCCATTGCAAAACCTATGATTTTATATTCTAATGCAAACTTTGAATTTAAGCATTTAAAACTCATATGAATAATCAATGTTTGGATTAAAATAACTTTTAAAATCAAGTTTAAATGAATTGGCATGTTTGGTCACATAACAAAGGCATTATGCAATTAAAGGATTTTCATTCAAACCACATAAGGACATGTTTAACAAGTATTTTCAATGTTTACTTTTTAATGTTTAGCAACTTGTTTAAGCCATAAATCATGAACTTACAACATAATCAACCATCCTAAGTCTTACGCAAGCATAGTTGAGTATGAAGTATCAAAAAGACTTAAGAACTTACTAATGCATGTTTATGGCATCATATCTTATAAGTAAGCTCTAAATGCTCCCTCTAAGGATATGTATATAATTTAGTCATGCAATAGAGCTTCTTAAAGACTTATGACATGAAGTTTATCAAAATCAACCTTTTACGTATAATTCATTCTTAAATTATGCTACATAACAACATTTCACAAATTGATTTAACATATTATCATCAAGCACTAAATCATCAAATGCATGCACATTTAAGCTCATAGTTGCTCAAGATGTAAAACATGAATTTTAATTAAACTCATTTTGCATTAAAAACAATTTTTTTAAAATTCAATAAACCATTAATAATCACAACATGAATAACCAATAGACATCAAATTTTTAAAGCTTAGAGGTTACCCATCACACTTTTTTTATGTCTAGAGCATCCATTTGTATTGCGTCGCTCCTTATTGCTCTAATACACCTACAAGAGACTTTCACTTTGTTTTTGGTACCCAAATTGCTTTGGGTCCATGAATGTTAGTCTCAAAGCCTCTTGTTCCCTTAGGGATCCATGCTTACTTAACCCTAAATTGTGTCATTTTCTTGATAGTACAAGTATGCAAATATGACCATGAAAATTGCAATGTGAGCATTTGGTCATATAAACTTGAAAAAATTTGTCTAAAATGATTTTCTTTTCTTGTTCCAAGCTTTCAATCTTTTTTTTCAAGTCAAAATTGACTTTCTCTAAAATGTTAATTCTTAGCTTGGAGTCATTAAATCATTTTTCAAATCTTTGTTTTCATTCTCCAACATAAGTTTGGATTTCAATAGCAAATCATTTTCAACTTTTAATTTTGAAATCATTTTTTTATGTTTAGAGCTTATTCCTCAAACTTAACTACAAGATCATCAAAAGCATCTTATAACTCATCAAATCTATAGGAATTTAAATTTGGAGAATTTGAGGTTACCTTAGGCTCATCAAGAGCCATGAAACAAAGGTT
>JAQSVH010209678.1:2969-15042 GCA_029448705.1 Adansonia digitata
TTTTGCCTTGCACCCAAGAACCATCAAACCTCATTTAGGGTTTAATAGGTATCTATGTGTATCATTGTTAGAGGCAGAACACTTGGACTGCTTTTGGCCTCAAGAAGAGATTGTAGTAATCAACCAATGGTGCATTTGTGCAGGGATTTACACACTTAAAGTTATGAATCTCTAAGCATGTATGATTTATAATAGATTTATGTTTTTAAATTGCAATCTGATCACATGTACATCTCTTTCTAAAGATCTTAAGAAAATCCTAGTGTTTTTTTTGTTTAATTCCACTATGTATGTTTGATTCTAATTAAATTTTTATGGCTATATTAATATACATAAGCCTAGATTTTCCCTTTCATTTAAATGTTTTGCTCTTGCAGGCATCAAGTACATATATCCATATTTTGGGTAGTCATATTGAATAATGCATAGTACTTATACCCTCCTTATGCTTTGACGTTCAAGGGGCCACATACATCAGTGTGCATAATTTGTAGGAATCTTCGGCCCTTGTACCTTTGCTCCAAAAAACCTCTTAGTTATTTGCTTGCAAGACAAGATTCACATTAGGGAAGATTGCACCTCCTTCAAAGATTCTAATGGACTGTCATTCAGTAATCTTTGAATTCTTTCTTGACTAATATGGCCAAGTCTTAAATGCCAACGACATACCTTATTAGAGTGAGAAGTTTTTAACCTTTTAGAGTTATTCATTAATTCATGTCAAGCAGTGACTGCATCTATGGTTTGATCAAATAAAGATTACCATCCATTTATCCTGAACTAATAAAAGACTTGTTTTATGAATCACCACAGTTTCACTAACAAAAATTGAATAAGAATCTTTAATTAAGCAAGCAACTGAAATAAGGTTACTCTTAAAACTAGGAACATAAAAACAATCTTTCAATAAAATAAATCTAAATTCATCAAAGTAAAGATGAATGTCTCCCACTACTTTTTCTCAATCAGAGGTTCCTATTAAGTAGAATTCTCATTTCCTTGAACCCTTACAAAAAACACAAATATGATTAGTGGCTCCAAATCAATGACTATTGCGACATGGTCTAGTTATGAAACCTAACCAACCTGACTTAATATGGCAGATGTACCTAGTATTCCTATATATATCTATACATTATTATTTTTTTATTATTTTAGGGGCCCACATCATTATTAATATTATTTTTTTATTTTTCACGTCAGAGGATTGAGATGTTTAGATGAATCATTCACTCGACTTAACCTTGAATAGTTATTACGAAACGACCATTTATTTTAGAGTTGCCACCAATCTATTTAGCTAAGCGAGATTAGTCACCTATCAAGGTTTATGTTGAGGGCTACAAAACCTTTAAAAACAAACTCCAAGATCTGCAAAGATACAAGAGATTGCATAAAAGGGTTCGAGAGTCAATTACGATCACTAGTAAGGATTGACCTTCTTGTGATGCCTAAAAATCGATACCTTATTAATTATATGTTAACATAAATTTTGATCTTTAATCAGTTTCAATATTCTATATTTAAATATAATTCCCATATATCAAAATTTTCATAAAATAAATTTATTATTACGTATAAGAAAATTAGTTTCTAATATTTTTGAAAATCAAAATATCTTTTGTACCTCTTCGAAGAATCACAAGAACAAAAAAATTTTATCAGTTTCTTTCATACCTTGCTGGAAAGCTGGTGGAATATGAAAGTTTTTAAAAATTAAAATATCTTTCGTACCTTATTGGAAAATCAATGGAATACTACAAAAGGTTATATTTTTTGAAAACAAAAAAAAATCTCGATTTTCATTTAAAAAAAGGATATCTCTTATTAAAATAATCTATGAAGCTCTCTCATATGCTGGGAGAAATTCCATATACTATCTTAAAATCAGAGGCATTGCCTTAATTTTTAGAAAATTTTAATTTTATTAATAATATTAAAAAAGCATCCTAAGACTTGTAAACAGTCTAAAATAACAAACTAATCCATAATGTGCATTTTTGACATGAAAGTATCCTATTAATCACATAAAACTTGATTCTAATGCAAAATTATGAAAATGCCTTTAGGTATACCTTCGACATGAAAGCATCGTCGTACTCCTAAAAGACTTAAAAATGATCCTAAAAAGGTAAACCTATTCTAAATATACACCTTTGGTTTAATCAAACACCAAGCTAAGTTTGTGTGTTTCAAAGTTAGAAGACAAATTATCATAGGATAGGTTTTTTGATTCCTCTAACCAATCAAAGGCCTAGGTTTGCACAACTTCATATATTAGACATAGAAAATGAAAAATTAGACATAAGAGTAGCACTCTGTTATGAGAAATGAAGACATTGTTAGTGAGAACATGCTACAAATGGTGGATGAAATAAATTTTTTAGAATGGTTAGAAAATAAGTTAAATGGGTTATATGTATCAAATATTAAACTTAAATTAATGGGTAAGAGTTGATGCAAAAAGAAAACATATCTCCTTTTGCTATTGAAATAGTTGGATTAATTGTTGGAGACATGAATGAATTAACTAACATTATGTAATTGTTTAACATAAATCAAAAGCTTTTAAACAAATCAACAGTCTATATCTTTTATATATGCCTATGTATATCTTTTGCTTTTTCTTTTAGGTGAAGATGGATAAGGACTAACATTGTTGAAAGGAGGAGAACTTTTCCACCAATTTTTAGTTGTCACTAATACTAACAGTGAAAGGTTAAAAAAAAAAGAACTAAAAACAAATAAGATCAAAATTCGATCAAGGAATCAAGTATGTTGTATCAAAAGGAGATCTCCATGCAAATGTTCTTGACAAGCATATCATTTTGCTTACATTTTTTGTGATTGGTCCTCGTTATATGTTCCAAAACCATCAAGAAGCTATGTCATATGCCAGTATTATGGATTTCTAGATCTATTTACAATAATTCCTTGCTATCCAATATGACTAGCAATATAAGTGGCTTCAAAAATCTATAATTGGGCAATGACCTAAGATAGACTAGATTGTATGTGGAATAATTTAAACAAAAGAATTTTATATTCTAACTAGTTAAACCAAATAGGCAACATTACTAATAATTTGTTAAGTAATTTGATTTGGGAAGAATAAAACTACTAATGACGGCTTGGTTGGGTAATATTGAATTACCAATCAGAATCTAATATTCCATCATAAGATTATCTTTTTTGTTTTAAAAATATGCTGTAATTTCAGCAATGTTATGTTGCCTATAGTGTCAGGATTTGGTAATATTGGGAATAATCTTATACCTACCTTTTTCTTAGGTTATGTTATAGTTCACATGGAATGGAACATTTTTGTCACTTTTACCTCCCACTTTTTTATGTTTTTGGTCCTTTTACCCTTAATTATCATCAAATTAGAACTTATATAATGTCTTTCATGGTTTTTACTTTTCAATTAAAGTTTCCCTTTTGCTCACTTCTCCCTCTCCCTTTTGCCAACTCAATCTCCTTTTCTTCAGATATGGTTTTCCCTTCCTTTTACCCTATTTTTCACATTTTGTTGGATGCTAATATACGTTTACATGTCAGATCAATAAGATTTAACCTTTTATGATTTTAAGGTTGGGGTTTCTTTAAAGATTTTTAACTTAGGATTTTGAAGTCACTTAAAGATTTTTAGGGTTAGGGTTTTTTTTTTTTTTTGGTTCTTCATGGCATGAACTTCCAAGTTAATCCTTAAGTGATTATCATATTGTCTTTATCCTATTGATCATTACTACTATCATTTTATCGTGTTTTTTAATTTTTACTAATTTCTTGTTTTCTTGTTCTTGGCTAAGTATTTTTCACTTTTGAGTTTTTTTTCTTATTTTGGTTTATTATGTTTGGTTGATTTATCATTTTCTTGTTGTTTCGTTTATGTTTTCTTTTTTACTGCATATTATTGCATTCGATTAGATTAAAATCTAGAATGATGAATATTACATTTTTTGAAACCATTCTTTTACATGGGATATGGCCATAAAAAGCCTGGTTTTGTAACTTCAAGAATCGGCAATGGAGTAATTTTTTGAAAGCTGATTAAAAACTTGGAGTGTATTTGGAAGTTAAAAATATAATTGAAGGATTGAAACTTTAAAAATAGTTAGACGTCATGGAAAGATCCATCAATTATATGACTCCTTATCACCTTCATCATTAGTTTTCAAACAATGCGTAAAGACTTCTAATATGTATATATATATATATATATATTGTGTTTTTGGTTTGGTTAAAAACATGAGAATTAGAGTAATTTGAAAAACCTAAAAACAGAATAAAAAATGTAAAAACTCTTGGGAGGATTGTCGGTGAAAGTTTTGGTGATTTTTTATTCTAGAAAAAGAGTAATTCTCTATTTGGATAATTAAGGTAGGGACAATATGAACTTGAGAAATCTAAGTATAATCCAACAACTCTTGTATTCTATTAGATTTTGGCTCTTCTGACAGTTTATGTTACTTTAAGATGCTTGATTTGTTTAAATCAAAATTTCATAATTCAATATTTGAAATATTAATCTACAAATTTGTCAATTTCTCAACAGATATTATTATACTTTTTTTGCCAAGTTCTTATAAATTCAGTAAAATCATAGTTTTTTCTCAAATTTCATGGAAAAATCTGTTTGTTTTCCCCCACCAACAAATTGGCAACAACTTTTGTTCTATTATTATCTTTAAAATATTAAGCAATTGGGCCATATGGCTTTATTCCATAATGTTTCTAGGTTGATAATTATTTTATGTTTTTATTTTTTATTTTTTTGGAAAATGATTGAAAAGTATTATGTTATTTTCAATGGGCGTAGATTAGGTATTTATGATACTTAGGAAGAAGCTAAAGTACAGGCTTTGGGTTATCAGGGTGCCCATCCTAAGATTTATAAGGGATGAGGGAAGCAGAAATTGTATTTCTAGATTATTGGAACTTAAATGTAACAAAATAATAAGAAAATTTTCAAAGCAGTTCAAATAATATGAGTAATAATAATTATGCATCTCATTCTTCTTATTATAATAAACGATTAATTATGGATTTTTTTCATATGAGTTTGCACAACTTTGCTTATTTTGTATATTGACAAATGATTTTGATTTTTTTGTAAATTTGAACAATTGAGGTATAGCTGATACTTCAGTTGTAGCATTATTTTGAGACCCTAATAGTAGTTTTCCTTCCATATATTAGCAAATTATATCAATTTTGCATAGTAAATTATTCCTATTATGTATAGTAGCAAATAATTTCAATTTCTTAGTAATCGAGTGATTCCAGAATATTATATTCTTAGCTAACCAAACATGTTAATCTTTAATGAAGAGATGATCAACCAAATGTATGCATGTAAAATTAACGAAAACGTAAGTTCGTCATCTTATAGGGGATCAAATCCGATTACTTTTAATGGTCGCCTTTAAAGACAATCATAGATTTTCCTAGTCATATGCCCCGTATGGGTAAAGAAAAGGAAAGAAAAGAAAAGAGAAGACCAAATATAGTTTTACTTAGAAAATCAGGAAATAGCTAGACGCAAATGTACGTTAATAGTTCCATTACAGCCTGAAAAAAAAGTGGCATCAACTACTGAAGTAACATGCAGTTAGTGCCGTATGTAGCTTGGTGCCAACGTTATTCAACAGCTAGTTAGCAAGGCATGCAAAAGACGAGTTTTAAGTTAAGAGTTAAGACCATCCGAAAACATAGTCGAGAATATAGACCAATAATATGGAGAATGGATAGAGTGCATAGGCTACTAAAGACATCCAAAGAGGGAAGGTAGTGCGGAAACTGGCAGTTGCTCCCATTATAATGCAGACAAGTAGAATAACCAACACTTCAGCAGCAAAGTCCCAGGTGAGGTCACGGAAGTAAACAAGGCCCAAGAATACTGATAGGGAAAGGATGTTACTCATGGTCACTGACCCATAAATCTGAGAATACGTCAAAGATGCAGTTGTTAACTTCTTCCGTCTGGCAAAATTCAGTGCTGAAACCACCTCGCTGGTGCAAGCAATGGGCAAAATCACAAAGGAAACAAAGAAGGAAGGAATGCTTGAGGCAGTGGAGAAGCTATCAACTGCATCCACCAAAGGATCTGCAAATACAGCAGCCACAATCGTTCCTAGAAGCAACATCATCACCGCCTTGAACGTATTCCACACTGGACTTTTCACGGTCTCCCCGAAATGACCACCCTGACCCCCCAATAGACGATGTTCTTTCTTCGTTTGCTGCATATACAGGTGTTGAAAGATTTCATCCCCATACAGACAGTGATATACACTGATCACACACACAAAAGGCCAAATACATACCTCTTGAAAATGATGTAAATGAATTTTTGAAGTTCCCTGGCTCTGAGCAGAACGCTTGGCCTCATTTAACCATTTTGAGATTCCTCCGATGAACTCTTCTTTGTCAACGAATGAGTCACATGATGTGTCAAATTCTTTCATCACATTTTCAACGGCATCTTCGATATCCATATCTATCTCATCAAATCGGATTCCCAGTACCAGAGCTCTTAACTCTGCAGGTGATAGGCGTCCATCCCCATTCTCGTCAATCATCATGAACAGCCTGTCATTCATACACGTCAAATGAAGAGGCCACAGTGCAGTAATTACCCAAGCTGTTTCAAAAATAAAGTAGTAAAAGTGAAGATGTCTAACTTTTCTATGACAGTTGTATTAGGTTCGCCATCATCTGTTAGAAGTCTTCCAAGCGCACGTACGCTTAAGTGTTTCAAAATTCCTGCTATTACATGCTTATGCTTTGCAAAGGCGATCCTTCTCTTCTGAATCCATGGCTGAAATACCTGCATGAACAGTCCAGGAAAAAGATTGAAGACAGAGCAAGATTATTAAACCGTCCATCTAAAAACCTGTATGCCAGATCGTGGTTACAGAAGAAAAGCAAACATTATTGCCAGCCAATAGACAAGATATTGAGGATATCCATAATGAATACAGGTTTATGTACCTGATAAAGACTGTAGGAAAGCAATAAAGAAATGGAGACAACAAGTGCAGTCAGAATTGCAATTCGACTTTGAGAAGTTGTGTGTAAAACAGCTGGTAACTGCAAAATTATGAATGGGATAATAGATATTGTCATTATCCTTGCAGCGTAGCTTGTCCAGATATCCGTGCTCACTCCAGATCCTGCAAACATATTCAATCATCATCAAAAACTATGATGTGCACAACTTAATTGGACTTGCATCAGATGAAAAGAGAAAATTCACTGTAGAAAGCGTTGGTTAGTGAAGCATAATATATAATTGTATACACTACACATTACCAGTTAAGCTAAATCCTTTTGTATCTTTTGGGTCTCTGGACAGAGAGCTATCGAGATCACATTTGCCGAGTACAAGACAGGAGCCCCATATTACTGTGAGAAGCATGACGGTTGAACCTGCTAGCAAGCCTATGCCAACAGAGACCTGATTTTGAGCAGTTTCTTGGCTCCCAGAAAGTCCAGACGCTAGAGATTGAAAAAACATCGTCAAGTACTAAATATATTAGCCACTTAAAAAGTACATCTCTAGAGCGTATCAAAATCTATCGAGTCTAACATCACAGTAGTTGTGATACTGGGCATATTCGCTCGATAAATAGTTACAAAACTGGGGGTAAAAATTTAAACTGAAAGAACACTAGTGCATATTAGTGGACGGTTTTGAATTAACTAATTTACTATGAATAATTTTGCTCTGTTTGATGCTTCGAAGGATGTAAAAATATGGCTACTTGCCCCCGAAGGCAAAAGCTTTGTTCTTGGCTCTGTAACTGGACCTATGAACTAAGAACCCAGCAAAGCAAATTTAATGAGATATTGAGAATTTTTAAGCCAGCACTGAAAACTAATAGACAGTGGAAAGAACAGATTTATTTTTGATGGTCTATGGTCAATGAACATGAAAATTTTGGAGAGAAAAAGCAAAATTTGTTTCCTTTTTTTTTTTTTTTTTTACCAAGGATGATTATAGCATCAGGAAGAGAGCTGAGCACAGGCAAGAAGAGACCACCAATGATACCAGGACCAAGAATTTCCAGCAATATTTCACAACCATCGCACAACAACTTGGCGGCCCGGAACATCAGGTAACCATAAACAAGGATTAGGAAAACATTTCCAAGGACTGTGGTGGTACATGGCAAAAATCCATAGGTCTGTTCGCATGAATATTCCGACAACATTAAGCTTTTGAGTTGGATGTATGTTGACTGCAGCATATCATTTTGGACTCCATCAGAGACCTTGTAAAGGGTCGAGTTGCTTGTAATAGGTCGACCCTGCCCAGGTTTCCCCATTAAAACAAAGAACATAGCTAAAAGGAACAAGGCAATTTTCTTCGCCATAATTTTGCATATCCAAGCTATGTTGCAAAGTCCTAATGGCTCTAAATTTTATAGAGAATAACTTATAGTAAGATGATCCTAAAATGTGAAGTTTTTAGGCATCAATAAAATGATGCCATATCATAATTTTTTAAAGAGATATAATTGTTATCATAAACTCATCCCCACCTAATCAATTCTCATTAAGTTAATTTACCCAGCTTTTAACTCCATTTAAATAATAAAACTAAAAATCTAATGAAATTAAAAAAACTAAATCAGATCGTTCACAGCAAAAACTAAAAATCTCATAAAATTCAAATTCAAATTCAAATTGAACTGTTGCCTTTCACCCTGCTTATTATCTTCAATGTGAATAAATATTAAAACCAATACATCGAAGTGAAAGATCAAAAGGCTACTGAACTCACTACGAAAACTGGCATTTTTAAGGGCACTTTAATACTAAGGCTCGTAGGAGCCGTCTGCAATTTCCTTTTTCAATTGGGTTTTACTAGCATGAAGCAACCAGCCACTAGTAATGAGAATGACACAGTGACCAACCTTTACTTCTCCCTACACAACATAGATTTTATATTCTGTAGATATATAACCTCATTTCAACAGAACTATTCTCTTTTGCACTCTCATTTTTTTCTTCAAATTTGCTTCTTTTCATCGGATGTTCAAATTATTTTTTCCAAATTAGATTTCCCATAATTTGAAAAGCAAACCTCAGCATTTTCATCTCTGTCACTCTGCTTTCACCATCATCATTGTCGAATCCGCTTGCACCATTGAAGAAATCAAATATTGCTGTCAATGACATGATCTTTTTTTTAAAGAAACCCTAATCACGTTTAAGAATTTTAGTGTAAGGCAAGTTTAAGAATCAATAATTTTTTTTTTTTAATTTCATGACATTTTATAGTTTTTACAATTTAACTGGAGTTAAAAGTTACTTAAATTGATTAATGAAAGTTGATTATGTAGAGATAAGTTCGCGATAACAATTACATCTTTTTAAAGAAATATGGTTTGGCATCATTTTATTGGTGTCTAAAAACTCTATATTTTAGGGTCATCCTAAATAAGTTATTCTCATATACATATATATATATTAATCACTATCGAAATAAATTTAAATACTGTCCAATTCATTAAAAATAAAATTATTTTTATTTATTTTAAAAATATTTTAATAAAATAATATTATGTAATTTATTAATAATATATAGATATAGATACGTATAAAATCAGTTTATCCAATATTTATATTTATACTTATAATATGTTGACTTAAGATTCTGAAAATGCAAGTCAACTTGAAAGAAATTAATATGATCAAAAGAGTACCCTTTTTTTTTTGGCCACAAAAAGAGTACCCCTTGGCAGTTATAACCAAATGCATTTAATAATGCATTGTTGACTTAACGACGTCCACAGTTTCATATTCTGAGGTTGAGGCCACCTTAAACTTGAGGAGTCTAGCACCGATGTTGAGAATTTCATTAACGTGGTCTATATTTTTTTTTGTTTGTTTTTTGAGTTTATAAAAGAACAGAAAAAGTTGTGTTTTCGATTAAAAAATTATAAGTTATATTTGTTTGAAGAATTATTATTAAGAATTTAAAATTTGATTTTCATAGATAATTATGTAGCATTAAAATACAACGATTGTACTTAAATTTAAAAAATTGTTCTTGTTAGACTTGTCAAAATTAAAAAGAAAACTATAATTTACTACAATTTTCGAGACATGTGAAAGAAGATAATGAAACAAAGGTGCAAGCAATATTGAAATAGAGCGGTTCGGAGCACATATTTTACAATTGTAGAGATAGTAATCGATCGTAAAAAAGAAAAATATTATTTTATTTGATTTTCACAGATTATATATGTGAATTTGGATTTTTTTTACTTCGAATATTATATTTATAATTAATGGTAGATTCGGGTAGATTTAGATAGGAATTTTTGAATATTAGATAGTCGAATTTATTTTAAATTTGATTTGGATAGAATCATATATTAGAGTCAGTTATTCAAATTTATTTTATTGATACAGATATCAAATATTTGAATATTTAGCGAATGAAGATATGCGACTAAATGGAAGAATATTCTTTTTGAAGAGCAATCTTGTTCATGGATACTTCTATATAATTTGGGCTTAGATTTGTAAAATTAATTCCGGAGAGTTAACGGATAATAAATAGATTTATATGTCATAAATTAATTGAATTCACATTTTAATATTTCAAGAATTACAAATATTCAAATTGCCGCAATTGTATTGCTGCTGTTGTATATTAGAGTAGAAATTATTAATTGTGTTTACGAAAATGAAATCTTAGGAATAGCGGAAAGCAACGTACGAAGATTTAAAGAAATACAAAAAAGTTTCAATCAATCAAAGAGTGGAGAGCGAGAGAATCAAGAAGATGAGAAATGCATGCTTAGAAATTACGGAGAGCCCACACCAAGAGCAGGAGAAGAGATTGTTGAGGTGGTCCGGTCCTCCGGATACCCATCTCCTTTAGCGCAAAACGTTAACCCTATCGTACATACAAACATGAGATTCTAAATCACTGGTAACTAGTGGACTATAGACGACTGTCTACAATGTCTTTTCCTACGTCATTTGAAATTCAATGCTTTCTGACTTTCTGGCCACAAAAACAATGCATGCATGCAATTTTGCCATCAACCATTCATTTGTCTTATTTCTTGAAATCTTCTTTGATTATAATTTTACACTCTATATATCAATTATTCGTACACCTCTATTCAATTTTACTACCAAAGAAAAAAAAACAGCTATTCAATCAAAAATTAATTGTTATTTAAGATGTTTTTTAGACCATTTCGTTTAAGTCATTCGATTATTAGTTTTTTTTTTTCTTTTCCAGTGTACATCCAAGTTGCTTTAATTTGGATCTAAATGTCAGTATATGTCCGATAATAAATTAGATTGGATAAGAAATGTACAATTAATAATGCATATCTATCATTATACTTTACAAATGCAAGGTTTTAATTCATGCTAGTATAATAATAAAAGGTTATTAAGTACTAATTAGATGAAACTTATAATAACATAAAGACCTTGCAAAGGAATTATAAAGGATAACAATTGTAAGCTCTTTATGCATCAAAATCATATTCCTAAAACTTGTACTAATCATTTTATTGGCAATGCACAAGGGATAGTATATGCTAAGCTTTCTTAATTGTACAGTTAGCATCCAATAGTTAGATAACATGTAGGCATTTGTTACTCGAATAAGTTTATTGGACATGATCAGTTGCGAGAACTCCATTTAGTATATTTACTCAAGTGGTAATGGAAATATTCTTAGGTGTCAGTTGTGTAAATATTCCTCTAAATCATGAAATTTAGACGAAGAATCTATTCCAATAATAAAGCAATGACAAATCTATTGTTTCTTTCATAGGGTTGTGTACATGCATTAAGACCGTACGTGACCTAATTTTTTAATCATTTTGTTAAACATATGTTAGTGGGTCTAGTTGAAATAGTCGTTAACTTTTAAGAAGTTGATTAGTGGATTTTACTCATGTTGCCAAGCACTCTATAATGGCTAAGTTAGTAGGCCATTTTTTTTGTAATTTTTAAATGTATATAAAAGTAGGATTTGTTTCAATGAATCACTCACTTATGCATTCCATTTTTTTGTCTTTGTTCCTTG
>JAQSVH010209689.1:2744-15041 GCA_029448705.1 Adansonia digitata
TAGTTATGGAGATAGTAAGTTATAGAAATAGAAAAATCAAACATGGAAAACTTGAGCCAATATTTAAAGGTGAAAAAACACCTGGGAATGACCCATTCTCCATGTCTCTACTCAATTTCGGATTTGGATCTGCAAAGTGTTTAGGTTTAGACATATTTGAATCTAACATCTAGAAATTGTTTAAAATGCTAATGTTACACTTCTACTTTCTCTTGTACATCTCTATAGGTTAAGAACCAGCTTAAAGTACCAGTAAGTCAGTGCTGACTTCATAGAACTGCCTAGATAAAACCATGTCTTTAAATTTTGTTACAGCCATGAAGCAGCAGAAATTAATATGAAATTATGGCAAGGTTACGTATAGTTATGGAGATAGTAAGTTATAGAAATAGAAAAATCAAACATGGAAAACTTGAGCCAATATTTAAAGGTGAAAAATTCAGTCCATTGCAATTTTGGAACTCTTATTTAGGCACATAATTTCCATCTTTTCACTATCATTTCTAGCACTGAACTTGGTATTCTTCCCGTGCGCTTATTAATAAATATTGGGGTGAGGGGACTTTTCACCAGGAATATGTGCATCTTAATACATCAAGTATTCAAGCGCAAACATGATTAGCATTACCATAAAACTGGAAAGAAAGTCGCACCTAGACATAAGTATCTCAAGCATTTCCTGGTCAGACGCATTCTCTGGGAATTCTTTACCTTCTGTTTGCCCTCTCTGACGGCCAATAACTTTCTGCAAACCGTGGGAGCAGTTATGTTCAGAAAAAGCACTTGACATGGCTGTCAAGAATATAACAATTAAATTTGAATGAAAGGAACTTGATTACATCCAATCACCGTAGAAAAGAAAGGGCTCAAATGTTGTAAGCAGGAAGACAATCAAGAGCCAAATAAACCAAGCATCAAGCAGCTTGCATCTCAAGAATACAATCTTTTTTTTTTTATATATATCTTAAGCAAAAGATTAGAGTGGTGTAAAATGAAAAAAAGGACAAATCTTTTTTGTACATATGGAGGTCTGCCCATTAGGCGTTGGGAAACACAAGGTAGGCCTTCTTTATCTTTTGAAAGCCAACCCAACCCCATTTCCCGAGGTTTAAAAGTCTCAAGCGATATTATTTAAATTAGGATATGAATATTTAACGTAGATATATATTTGATATAAATATGTTAAAATTTTTTATTAAAATTTTTAAAATATTATAATTTGATATCAATATTTAAATATATGTTAAATATAAATATTTTAAAAAAATAAATATAAGAGCAACAGAGATTTTAAATAAATATATTCTCATAATTTGAATCCTAATTCTAACTTATCTAGCTGCCTAAAATTCACACCATGCAGTTTCATATAGGCGTGCTTTCATGCATTGATGAAAAAGAAAAAGGGAAAGAGAGAAAGAAAGGACATAAGAACTTGCATTCTGCAATTCCTTAGCTAGCTAATTTTTATTCAGTATTCATGAATGCAAACCGGCAAGAAGAAAATTTAACCTGCGGAGACAATTGGAAGTCAACTGCACTTCCTATGTACCCATCACACCTTTCTGTCTTTTTCTTAAATGTAATCCAGAAGTTCATCTCTAATTGACAAAAGCTGAAGATAAATTGAGTTTTAACATCAATGAAATCAGATGCACTGTCAAAGTATTGATAAAAATGGGCCAATAGAAGACCTGCAGGAGAGAGATGAAAAAAAAACAACTGAGCAATCAGATTACCACAATGGAGTGTAGCGGTTGCTCAATGATGTAATTAAAGAAGCCAACTGTTGAGTCGTTTGCTTCATGAATCCTGTCGTTAATGTCAGAACTTCCCATCAGACGGCTATGCCCTTATGAGCCAGAAAGAACAAACCGAAAGGCCAACTGCACCAGATGTTTACGGGATCCGGTGACGAGTTACTTGGTTTTTAGTGTTTAGCTACCTAAGAGCAAGGGAAGAAAATAAGCAACATATCCCAAAAATAAATTGATCATCAAATGCAAGAACCTTAAAACAAGCCAATTAGTTTATGTTGAAAAAAAACTTGATTTTTAATGAATTCAGATTTCCAACCAATATTATTATATAAATTTGATATCGTTCTGGATAGTAAATCACGTAAAATAAATAAATTTAAAATTTTTAAAAATCACGAGTCTAATAACATCCCTCGATCTATTTATGAGCAGAGCCATAATCCAAAATTTTAAAATTTTTTTTCAAACTTGGGCAGACTCAAAAGCTTTTTTATTATTATATTATTAAAAAAAAATTATATTGATATTTAAGTCTTTTTATTATTTATTATATTATTAAAATATTAAAATAATTTTATATTATTTTATAATTAAAATTAAATAAATTATTTTTATTATTAATAATAATTTAAATTAAAATGAATTTATTTAAAAAAAAACTTATTTGTACTGATCAAATTAATCGGTCTGGAAGCATACATTTAGCCATCCCTAGATTTCGCAGCTATTGTTGACGATCCAGATTCCATCAAGATTCTCAGGCCTGTAGTTAAGCAGATTCATGGAAATCTATGGGCCACTGCTCACTGGATAAGATCTTTTGAATATTCTTGCCTTCTAGTTTATGAGCTCCAAAGTCTAAAGGCTATAACTTCTGGGCAAAAAAAAAAAAAAGGTCTGACGGCTTAACTTAAGGGTTAAGGAAGATCCTTGGGATTGGCTAGCCTGCCTTAAATTCTAACATATTTTCTCTACGCTCTTGCCGCCCCCAATCCAATAACCCCAACAAAATGAGAAAAAAAAATGCTGAATCAGAAGTCAAAGTTCAAGTTATAAAAGGGATAGAATTCAATTTAAATTTCAATATAAAATTTTGATTAATTTTTATTTTTAAAATTAAAGTTTAATTCGAGAGAAAAGTTAATTATTTAATTAAATTTTTTTATATAATAAAATAAATTTAATTTTATATTCGATTTTAAATTTATTTATTTATGTTTTAATTTAAATTTAAATTATTTTTAATATTAATTAAAGATAAATATATTTAAAATAAAAAAATTAATTATGTATAATAATTATTTAAATATAATATTTAAATATTTAAATTTAAATTTTAAATAAACAATGATGAAATCAAATTTAAAATTTTTCTCAATTTAACTTAAATAACGTCAAAGTACGTATATTTCATTTATACTCTCATCCGAAAAAATCTCAATTCCACCAATTAGAATTTAGGAGTGTTTTTTTTTTTATTTTGAAGCGTGGAAAATGTGATTACTGATTACGCGTCTATTTTCCACCAATTAGAATTTAGGGTTCTAAAAAAAATCTTATTTTTGTCATTTTCCGCCTTTGATTTTCTATAAAAAAAACACAAACGCTCTGAAATTCGTATTACAGATTAAAAGAAAAAGTAAGAGAAATGGCAACACCGGGTGGAATCACGGAGGTTGAGGGAAACGCCAATAGTCTGGAGATCGAAAACCTCGCTCGTTTTGCCGTTGATGAATACAACAAGAAGGAGGTAATTTTCTTCTTTTCTTTTTTTCTTTGAAATTACAATTATTCATCTCAATTCGATTAAAATTATTGTCAATTAACTAGATTTATCTATTTTTTCTTTTGTTTCTGATTTGGATTAAAAATTGTAGAATTCGTTGCTGGAGTTTAAGAAAGTGTTGAACGTGAAGCAGCAGGTGGTTTCAGGGATTATTTACTACATAACAATCGAGGTAATTGATGGTGACAAGGTGAAAATTTATGAAGCCAAGGTGTGGGAGAAACCTTGGTTGAATTTCAAGGAGTTGCAGGATTTCAAGCTTATCAGCGATGGGACTGCTACTGCTTAGGGTAAAAGATCTTAACCTTCATTCTCAGTTTTTTGCTTCCATTTCTTACTCTTATTAGAAGATTAAAAACAATATATATATATTTCTTTCTTGGCTGATCCTTAATTCATGTTTTGGATTGAATAATCGTAGAAATTTTGTAGTTAAGGTAATTGAAGATAATATGGATCTGCTAATACAATCAAGTACAGATGTTTTTTTGGACCGGACCGAATCATGATTTCAAAAATTTTTAATTTTTTTCTAGGTTAGAATTTGATCTGACCGGCTTGTAAACTTGTATTATTATTAAAAAATTAAAATATTAAAAAATTATTTTAATATATTTTTATAATTAAATATAAATAAAAAATTATTTTATTAAATGAATATAGGGTCTGCTTGAATTAAAAAAAAAAAAAAAACCTAAATTCAACTCACTTCAATTTGAGTTTATTGGGTCAGATTAGTTGTTTGATCCTTGAACAGATTTACAATCAATTTATGTATCTCACCCACAAAGTAACTATGGTTGGAAAGCAAATTGAACTTCGGCTAGTTTTGGTTCACCAAAACTTGGGTTTTGACTAGTAGATGGAGACCTAAGTTACTTAATTTTTTTTTTTTTTTAATTTTAAGTCATTTGATTTAACCCCTCATTCTTCCTTTCGTATCACGGGTTACAATTTAAGCCTAACAATCCATGCTATCTTTGGTTGGAATAGGATTTAAATTATGCTCACAACTTTATCTTATTATTTTTTACGATTTCGATTTTTTTCATTAATCTATATTTAACTGTTGATATTTATCATAATTAATTATAATAATATTTATTTTATTTATAATTATAATAAATAATATATTTAAAATATATTCATGATTGTAATTTAAATCCTTGAAGTTAAGATATTTCTAAGAGTATAAGCTAACATTGGATTTTGATTTTCTGGTTATTTTTTCTAATGTTTGTTCTTGTTAGCACAAAGTCTGTCGTTCTATTCAATGTTTGGCTGCTAAGGTTGGCTTTGTTTTGACAATAAATAATGGATAAGATAGGATGAGATTTTGAGAGGACCAAAATTGGAGGCTTAGGGAGTTTGGATGGTGCAAAAAGCACGGAAGGAGCTATATTACTCGAAATTTTTTCATTTCTATAATTATTCAAGTTTGACGCATATTTAGTGATGACGGGTCAGATCATTTAATGTTTTTAATTATTTCAGTATAAACTATATTATCGATATTATTAGGATTCGTGTTGAATATAAAAATATTTTTGAAATGAATGATCATACTTTATATTTATATTAGAATATATGACGATTATAAATATTAAATATATGTTTTTTTTTTAAATAAAGAATAGGAATAACATAATTGCTCTTATGAAGATTTGAACCAAGGAGCTGGAAGTTACTATTTTCATGGTTTTAATTCAGGTGACCAGTGGAGATGAATGGATATCCCGATGTCAAGGCCATGTTCAGCCTATAAATAAATGGAACTACCTCTTATGTTAATTCAGATTTAACCTTGTATTATATTCAGCTTTTTTTTTTCTTCTTTTAAGATTAGTATTAAATTCAGTGTTAAACAGTATAAATTTATGTTTATAATTTACCAATGTTTTCTCCCTTTTGCCTTTTAATTATTTCTTGTCTAATTTCTTTAGTGTAAATTAAATGTATTTGATAATATGATTGCATTGTTTGGTTAATCTTTGACGAGTAGTTATTCGGCAATTCTCAATTGAATGTACTCTTTGGTTTACATCCGTCAAGTTCATGGACGTTAGGCAGCCACATATAGATAAGGATAATCTGAAATAAAAGCAAAGGTAAACTGTGACTACACCTGTACATGGGTTAGTCAGCAGAGTTAGGTGCTGGTCATAAATTTTTTTTAATTTAAGTTGATTTGAATTATTATTTAATAATAAAAAATAATTTTTATAAATTTAATTATAAAATATAATTTTTTTATTTTTTTATTAATATTTAAATAATAATTTAAATGTTTTAGTCGGTTTAATTTAGATTTAGATAAAAAAATAAAAAAAATTTTAAATCATAACTTGATTCGATTAATAGACGTCTCTAAAACTTACTCTTTGATTGTTTTTTGTCTTTCTCCCTAGAAGTCCCTTGCACCCTCACTAACACGATTCATATAATATATTTAATATATATATATTTTATTTATATTAGAATTTTAAGATAAGTTCATATTTATATAATTAACATAAAAAAAGAGATAAAATAAATATATATGGATAGTTAGATCTACTTATTTCTATTCTATGTATTTGCTATCATATCTACTTGCATTCATGCATCTATTATCATGGGGAGAATGGATGTGGGACAAAAAACCATACAAGAGACTTTCTTAAAATTTTAATTTTTTGAAAATTATCTATGTTTTTTAACTCAACATTTCGTATTCAATTTATATGAATCGATAAATTTCTCTGTTTTAATCGATATATTGATCGATGAAATTAATTTATCATGTTGTTTGATAAACTAATAAAAAAGGTGTTAAAGAATTAAAAGAAAAAAGGTAGGCGTAGATTGTTTTAGGAGATTAGGGTTATTACATCATGAAATTATGAATATTGTTGAATAAAAAAAATGTCAGTTTAATTAGAATCGAGTGATTACATATTTCTAAATTTTATTTTATTTTTTTAAGAATTCTTAAAAAAAAAAAGATTCGATGGCAATCCATAAGAATTAACTTTTTAAACTTCATTTTCTTTTAAAAATGAAGCTATCTTTGCTATATATATATATATATATAAACTTAAAGCATTGTTTGCTTATTTTAATATTAAATTCGATTTTGATTGTGAAAATTTTTAATTACGCAAATAGAATTACAAGATTATCATACGCTTTTTTAATTAATATTTTAATTTTAATATAGTTTAGTAATAGGTGTCACTCTGATAATGAAATCTAAAAATTTTACTTTGGATGAATAAAATAATTTATGATTTATTATTACTTTATATTTTTTAATAAAACATATATTAATAATTAAATAAAATTTTTATATATATTTTTAAAAAATTAGTACTTTGTTGCATACCATATGCTTATGTTCTTTAATTTTAAATTGGATTAAATTGACTAAACTGTATGTTTATCATCCTTTCAGTGAGATGTAAGTTTCATAATTTTCATCTACATTTATGATAAATTTTCAATGTAAATACAATCTTTTCAAAAATATAATTTTACTTTTATTATATATATATATATATATATATATGTATGTATGTGTGTGTATATATTCAGTTATTCATTATATCAAACAAGGAAGGAAGAAAGAAAGAAATAGAATATCACACTATCCTTGGATTTTTGTGAATTATATTCATCACTAAGATTTTCTTTTGTTTTAACTTTTAAGATATTTGTCATTTTTCTATGTTTGAATGTTGTATCTTTTTTTTTTTTGTATCAATTATATAAATATAAATATAATATAAATTTTTAATATGTCAAAAACTTAAATATAAATATAATATATACATCAAAACACGTTTTGTTAATCATAATAAATATATTATATTATGTTTATTATATTAATTTTATATTTATTAAGCATATATATTTTTTGATATTGTGTCTATTACTATCAAATTTACTTAAAAGCAATAAAAAAACTCTAAAAAGGTATATATACAGAAATATGGTAATACAAAAGATGTTACCAATTAAGCCAATTTATTATTAATAATTAATTGTAAAGCTGAAAAAACTGGACTGAACTAGTTAAACCTTTGATTTTTAGTTAATTGAATTGATCAATTCAGCATAATATATAAATAGAATAAATTAAATGAAAAATAATTAAAAAATAAAAAAAATATTAGTCAGAAGGCTGCCAGAAACCTATTTGGTCGATGGAAAGGGAGTAAACTAATCAGGTTGAATTGAACAATATAGAGAGAGAGTAAAGCAACACGGAGAAGATGGTAAGAAGAAGAAACGGGCGCGGAAGTTTTGAACGATGGAGGGCCCCCTAAGTTCTGGTGGGGGAATGTACACTGTTAAGAAAATAGAAAATGATGCCCTAAGGCCTAAAGGCCTAAACCCATATGCATGATATAAATTAGTAGATTTTGGGCTTTTCTAATTTTATTTACTTGGGCTGAAAGAGCCCAAAACAAAGAAAAAAGAATCATGTTCGTGTTTTGGTGGGTTTTTAGCAGTTTAACTAGTTTCTGTTTTTTAGCGGTTCTTACTAGTTTAAGGTGAATCTAGTTATACTATTGAACCATCGGATCAATTGGTTTTTCTTTATTGAGCTGATTGAATTGGCCGGTTTGGTTTATTTTTTCAGTTCTTGATTAATTAACTTCAGTTATATATACTCGTATGCATACTAATCTAGGCATTACTGTAAACCTCAGCATGGATCGAGCCAGCTGTAGCCTGATTTTTTTTTTTTTAATTTTAAACTTAGGCTCATTTTTAACATTCTCAGGCCAATTTGAGTTTATATTATTATTCATCACAGTAAAAATATTTTAATTAATATTTATATATTTTATAATTAAATATAAATAAAAAATATATTATTTTAATATCAAATTAACATGTAATGTTTGTTTAATATTCAAATATATAAAGTTTATGAAAATAAAAAAATTCAAATTTAACTCTTTTTTTATTTTTTGCCAAATAAATTCATTTATATTTTAAGGCTAATAAAAAAATTAAAACTCTAAAAGTAAAATAATTTAATGTAAAATGTAACACTTTTTAAATAAATATATTCAATAAAAGACTTTTAACGAAATTAAAATTTTCAATTAAAAATTAAATAAATATTATTAATAATAAAAATTTTTAAATGTAGCTATTACCTTTAATTATTTTCGTTAGTTCAAAATTTTTTTATGCTTTGGGAACAACCTTTTTAAAAGGCTATTTGCGTTTCAAAGAAGCTGAAAAAAATAAAAATAAAAACTCACAACCATGTTTTCATAATAATCTTATTAAAGGACAATATCAAACTAGGACTAGGGCTTCTTCTTTGAATTATGATGATAAAAGGAAAGGTAATGCAACGTTTGCCACCAATTAGATCCAGTCCAGTGTTGTTAAAGCATGTGTCTACACGTTGGGTTTTAGTATCAGACAACAAAAACATTTTAGACACTTCCAAAGGTGTGTTTGATTAGGCGCATGTGTCAACTTTCGTGCTTAAAACTTATGCCAACTTTCGTGCAGCGTGTGTTGTTGGTGGGTGAGCATGGACGTGCTCTCTCTAAGTGCAATTTTTTAAGTTGATAGACACGGTATTTTTTAACTTGTAAAAAAGGGGATAACATCAAATTCTCTAAGAGTATTTAACATTAGACAAGAGACCATAAAGAACATGCATATTGACTAATGAAAGAAAAAGAAAATTACGCCTTTTAATGCTGATTTAGATTATGCCAACATGAACTATATATCTAATAATCTCAGTTAGATGAACCAATATTCTTCAAATCAGTTCCAGGGCAACATGTATAAGATTGAAAGGCTATTTCACTCTTGAAAAAAGAAAAAAAAAATTATAATGTCAAATTGGCGATTCAAATAGTTGATAGCCATTTATATTATACAAATCAAGACTAAGAGAAACGGTCTTCACACACAAATATTCATTTTGAGAATAAAAAAGAAAAATGCAAACAAAGGATCGATGGAATAAATAAGCAAACTCTAGCTGAAAAACCTTGAAATTTGTTCTTAACAATCTGCATAATTAGATTAAGTTTCTTATCAAAGGATTTAAACGACGATCGCAAACTACGGTTATTTGCAATGCATATTGGTTATGAAATAAGGAAATAACGGTTGTAGGATCGCATTTGTGGCCGCTTGTTGTTGATCTAAGTTCCTGTATCCTCACCTTCTAAAGGGACATAAGGTTCATTAAGATCAAAATCTAGCGTCTTTGGGGAACAAACCTGACTGCTTTCAGCTGCTGCCTGAGTAGCTGTTTTCATGATTTGTGGTGATGCTGCTATTTCATTCAATGGAACTTCTTCAAACTGTCTTCCACTAGGGTTTTTAGGGTTAAAACCAAGTGTTTGGCTACTTGGAAACATCTTATTGCCTCGATGCCTACCTTCCATGGTGGTCGACGGATTAACCTCTTCTTCTTCATCAGGCTTCATTGGGAACTTCTCAAATTGATCAAACCAATCATTTTTTTCGATGATCGCCTTCATCTTGTGCTCTTCATCATCATCATCTTGATCCGATTCAGTCTTCAACTTAGCCTTTCCTTTTCCCACTGAAGGTCTAGTTTTATCAATCATCAACATGTTTGTTAATGGATTTTTGGTTCGGCATCGACCACTTGACTGATCCAAATCGACAGAATTTCCTCGAGCTAGCTTCATGAGGCAGTAGGCAGCCTCGGCTATCTCATTATCGTGATCGGAGGAGGTGAGTTTCTCGCATCGTTTGGCGGTGTTGGTCCACGTCGGGAGGGACTTTAACAGATCAGAAATCGAGACTTTTTGTGTTGAAGAACTAATCTGATCGACTTCCAGAGCTTCATCGTTTTCAGATACACTTGAACAACAGCTGTTTTTGTCGGAAACAGGTGGCCTGATACCTCTCCAATTCCTCTCGGGATGGTTCCTCATGTGCCCAAACAACGATTTCATGGACTTGAAATTTTTGTTGCAAACGCAGCAACTGACTTTCTCATTACTTTCTTGATCATTCAAAGCTCGATCATCACCACTATCCGTAACTTTGGGCAAAGCCGCCATCTTTGAGATCCGTTTCTTAGACTTACTTGCACGATGGATAATATTTCTTGGCTGATGTTTGGAAATCTTTCTATGGTGACCATTTGTATGGCCCTTCATGTGGATCCTTATATGACCTCCCAATGCCTTCCCTGAGTTAAACCCTTTGCTGCAAGCTGGGCAGATATGCTGCTGGCCACAACTTTTCAAGTTCTTGGAGATTTTGAGCTTGAATAAGAGTTTGTTTGGCTTTACTGGTGTTAAATCCGATGTTTTAATGGAAACAGACTCTTTTCCCATGTTGTTAGTCACTGGATCATCCATGAAACGCAAATCAAAAGCCAAAAAAACAAAAACAAAGATTTGTTTGGGTGTTTTTATTTTCTCGGAAAATCAAAGGATTGCTATAAGGAAGAAGTAACCCAATGTGGATTGGGAATTTTTTTTGGAACGGTGCAAGAATTAAAAACGGCATGTAAAGGGACAAACAGCCATTTTTGATAAAGTATTTTAGGGCAAAGAAAAAGGAAGAGAAATTGAAGATTGAAGCTATATTTTAGGAGTAAAAAATGAACAAAGATGGGGAAATTATTAAAGACCCATTTTTGATACACTTCATATTGCGAAAATCTCTCATAAATTATATATTATGTGCAATAATGACAATTTTCATTGATTTTTCAATATAAAACATATTTTGATATCCATTTTGAATGTTGAATGGGAATATTTAAGTGGAAAGATTTTTTAAAGTTTTTTTCCCCTTAATTTACCATAAATAAGTCATTTCTTAATTACCAAATTCATCAATGTTAAAATTTAAAAAATTATCTCAAAAGATTTGGACTTCGAATCTTGCGATAAATAATATTAAAGAAACTTGAATAGTTTATCTCTCTCATCTTGTAATTCAATATTATATATTTATAAGAAAAAATAATTTAGTAAATTATTAAAAAAATACATTGTTGGTTTTTTTTTTTACTAAATGAGGTATACAAATTTTCGAGAACTTCCCCTAAAATTTTGATTTAATTGGAGATTCAGTATCAAATTGTTAAGAGTATCATTAAAGATGATACTGTAAGTTTTCTTTTATTGGCCAAGATAATTCAAAAGAAAAATGAAAAAGATTTAATCGAGGTAAAAAAAAATGTCCACTCAAATCTTTTTATTTTGGAATGATAACCTCAAGATTATCAAATAAATAAATTAAGCAACAAATTGCAATGGCATATTTACATCATTAATTAATGGTTTTTAGATAAAAATAATTATAATGCTTAAACTTTTAAAGAATGATGGGGAAATTTAAGAAGGTTACAACTTACAAGACAAGATATTAAAAGACTTTTAAAACTATTCCATTTTTAAAAAAGATAAAACCAAAAATGTGTTTACTTATTGAATGTAAATTTTACCTTTATGTCAATATATATATACATATATATATTCAAATTCTTGGCAAAGTGTTAAACTTTTAATTTTGATGATTTTTATGAGTGGTTTTTATTTTTTAGGCTCTTTTAACTAAAAATACTATTAGTCAGTGTTTAGTTGTACTTAAATCTATTAATTCTGACTCGAATCCAAAAAAATTTAATCAACCTAAACTTGAATTAATCCGAATAATTAACACCTAAACCTAAAATGATCAAACACAATCAGCTTGAGTGTTAAACCTAATTAATAAAAAATTGATTAACTCGAG
>JAQSVH010209709.1:0-13478 GCA_029448705.1 Adansonia digitata
TTGTCAGGGACTATTTTGTTCCTGAATAAATATCGACTTGAATAAGTATGGTAATATGTGAGTTAAAAAAAAAAGTTTGATTGTTTCCTTGAGAAACACCATGCACTTGCATTTGCACTAGATTCCCACTAAACACAATGGTGAGGTTAGTGCCCTAATTGTTAGGAGGAAGTGAGCCATTCACCTTTGTGAGTAACCTTCCACATTGGCATGGCAAGACCTTGGGTATGAATTACCTATGTCTCTTATGAGTACCCCTCTGCATTTGCATAAAGAAATACATCATCAGGTTGAACCTGTTTTGCCAAATCCACAATAGGCTTAGGATCAGGATGCCTTGACTGTCTTTACTGGATAGAGAAGCGATTTTGATATCAAATTAGGCATCAACTTAAACCCATATAGTGAACCCTATTAGCTAAACCATGTTATACCATACCAAAATACTAATAAAATAACTCGACGAGTAGGATCACTCAGGGAAACACTTCTTCCCTTTACTCTTACATACCATGGTTACGTGGGCGATGATGGGTGAACATTATTACCCATGTTTGTCATTTTTATTTTCATGATCCTCTCTTTAGGATATGCCATAACGTTTGATAGCAAAATCGTCTTTAATAAGTGGGTGATGATAAGTGAATGTCATTACTTGCAATGCCATCTTAAAATAGTTATATCTGACAAAAACAAGTCATCATGTTGTCTAAATAATGGCTTAACATGCACTTGCTATAGATAGTGATGAATGAACGTCATTACTTAATTGATCACTCTTGTCCTTATGAGGTATCGTGTCACCTTGCTAAAGGCAATTTTAACTCTGACACGCCATTAGGCTGTCCATTTGTTGTCAATTGTCATGTTCGCTCCTAGGCATTATACCACATACTATCAAGGCAACTTTTGTGATTTATTTTTGTTGCTTCTCTTCTTCTTACCATTATTCTCTAACCTTGTACTACCTTATTGTTTCATGTTTGTGTCACATGCATCATTTTTTGCATCAAACATGTGGAGACAATTGACGTGGGGCAATGATGAACAAACATCATAATGCCTAGAGGATCTTTGACCCATCAGCATCACATTTCCTTGATAAGTTTTGGGCATAAGTTGTCTATTTATATGGATTCCTTCCCTACGTGGGCCATTCTACCATGGTCAATGCTATAAGGATGCAACATGGTGCATCTCATATATTCTGTCTACCATTACTAATACTATTTGCAATCCTAAAGGAGGATTTCCATGATAACATTTTCAAGCTCATGACATCTTTTCATACGTTATATTAACATCCTTATAGCACTCATTTGGATACATGTATGCATACTTCCACACCAATTTCATGAACTTGAGGGTGTAGAATGGTGGCTTTCATGAGTACCAAAACTTTTCTAAAAGAAGCTTCATTGGTCCTTGAAAGGTATCAAAGGAAGACTATCTTGTTAATCATAGGAGACGAGTATTTTCCTAGAATTGAGAGATTAAAGTTCATGCATAAAAAAGATCAAGAGCGTATGCTTCATAAAAATGAGGAACTGCGAGCCCAGATAGCCATGTTGATGAAGATTGTATCAACCTCCATAAAAGAAAAGGGGCAAGCTAATGTAACCGATATCAGAAAAGGTCGACAATTTCCAAAGATCACCTAATGGGGGGCATTGAAGTTAACCCATCCAAGAGGAAATAGTCCAGGAGCAAGAACCTTACATAATGCCAATTCCACGGATGCATCAAATTATCTACAGGAATTCGGTTGTAGGACCTATGCATTCTAGATTTTATGGGGCAAGTACTAAATCTTCCTCGACTAATTGGTCATTGTTGATCTAAATGACCTTATGGAGCAAGAGGAACCTAAAGATGTCTAACCTTTAGAGACAATAGAAGACTTCAGCAAATACCAATAGCTAGAAAAAAGACTCAGTGTAATCGAGCAAAATGACAAATTCAGAATCATAGATGCCAAATCTATGGCCTAGTTTATTCTACCCAAGTTCAAGGTACCCGAGTTCATGAAATACAATAGGACTACAGATTTAACTGCCTATATCCGAATGTATTATCAAAGATGGCTGGGTATAAAGGGAATGAGAAACATTTAATTCATTACTTCCTAGATAGTCTGATTGGGGTAGTAGCTTGGTGGTACAATAAGCTAGAAAAAAACTAAAATCTAAACATGGGTTGATCTTGCTAAAGCCTTCTTTGACCAATACAAGCATGTTTCTAATTGGGTACCTGATAGGTTATCTTTGAGAAACATGGAGAAAAAGCCTACCGAGACTTTCAAGATGTGCAAAAATGGAGGGAAGAGGTGGCACAAGTACATCCACCATTAAACAAGAAAGAGATGACCACATACTTTGTGGATATATGACATGCCCCTTTTTATGAAAGTTTATAAGGAATGGCACAAGGAACTTTACTAATTTGATCATGTCTATTGAAATGATCGAGAATGCAATCAAAAGTGAGAAACTTAAGAAATAGGAGCCACTCCACACTAAAGGAAGGAAACTACCTAAAGATGAAAGAGAAGAGGTCCACACCCTAACCTTCGACAAGCAGTCGACAAAGGATTTCACCTTTCACCATCTGTACGCCATAAGCCAGATGGTTTACCCTTCTAGAGCTAGTCTTGCATCAAATTCATACTTGTGTTTTTAACTGTTGGTATCTCTTCCAATGCACAACTCAGTAACTATGACTACAATTGGACTAACCTATCAACCAAAAAGGTTAAGGAGTGCTCAAACAAGACAATGGAGTAATTAGGATAGAACCTCCATAAAACTAATCCCAATATCATACACTGAATCACTTCTTTAACTTATCTAGGATCAATTAATTATGCCAATCTACTTTGAACCTCCAGAGCCATCCTACCCGAAAGGTCATTAAACCATTGCTTGCGGATATCATAGAGGATGCATGAGTTATTCCATAAAAGAATGCGAGGCTTTGATGCTTCAGGTGAAAAGCTTCTGTCTTCAAAATTGCATCTTTCATGTTTTGAACTTTAAATCATGTATTTAATGAAAGCATGGTATTAAGAGTCTCAAAAAAATATTAGTGATTGCTTGCATTCTTCATTTTTTTATCAAGTTTCCATGCATCAAACTGACGAATCATAAGACCTAGAACTTCATAGAATTAGTTTTAAACCATGGCACATGACCACAGCCAAACTATCAAATGAACAAAAACCTTGACTTAGGCTAGGAACGATAAGAACCAAACTTTTAGAGTTTATAGACTTCTTGGGAACCAAGTAAATGTGATATTCTCTTAAAGTCCTATTGCTGGTAATTTGACACGTATCAGGATTAAGCCAAAAAACATCCACCCTCTTCTCAACAGACTAAAACCTAAGCTACCAACTCATACCCTAAAAGCTTTTCAAATCACATCTTAGGGTAACGCCACTAGACTAGCCTATGTCTCCACCATAACTTCTTGGTCCGTTGTCCTCTTATTTCATTTTGATACCTCTAAAAGCCTTTCTCGAAATGTTTTTTCTGTCCCTACCATGACCTTTTGGCACTTGATTCTTCTCTTTCAAACTATTTCCCAAAGACTTTTCTCAAGACACTTTTTAGGGATCCTCCATGACCCTATCCCTAGTTCTTTCCTATCATCCTGATATGATGGAACTCGAATCCTTTGTTAATACGAAATGTTTTTTGCCGCTTGAACCTTAGCATTATGTGATTTCCCACCAATGGCAAACCAAAATAGTGCATGCCCAAGCATGTGAAGTGAAAAAAGAGTAAAAAGGTGAACTAAGGCATACTTTAAGAAAAATGAAAATTGAATGCAATGATATGTGATTAAAAGATCCAAAATGTCTTTAAAGGAACTTTATCTGAGAAAGGGTTCTTAAAGTTCACATAATAATGTTTAAGATGAAAAATGCCAAATTTCATCATCCTTTCTCAAATTAGAAAAACTTCCCCTTTTGGTACCCTTTTGAGCCTAATGAATTCATTCTTTTGAAACCCTAATCAAGGATCGCCTCCCATATTAAGGGGCAAGGAAAACTTGTTTAAAAAGTATGGGGGATAGATATCCCATTGTATAATTTTGAGAATGGTCAACATCAAGGGGCAAATAGGAAATGTACAAAGTTTCCAAAGTCTAAGATTCCTTCCAATGATGGAAAAATGAAAGAAAAAAAGAAAATGAAAAATTAAAGCAAAAAAAAAAGTAGAAGCAAAAGCAAGAAAAAGGAACAGAAAATCAAGAAATAATGACATGGATGCCTTCACAAAAAGAAATGATCCTTGATCCAATCACCTTTAAATGCCTGATTTTGGTCCTTTATACCCTTTTCTTCAAAACTATGAACCTTGACCTGCATTATGATCTTTAAAAAGTCCATTTTGATCAAATATGGCCATGTGAACCGATGAACCCATTAAATTGTTTTTTGATAAATTTTGAGCCTTCTTAATAATCATGATGATGCAATCAAACAAAAAAGAAAAGATTGAAGCTCTAAGGTGAAAACCCAAATAGACAGTTTAGAGTAAAATAGTGAATTTTCAAAGTCATTCATGGGGTTATCGAGATCTTAACAAGGAAACCATCATTCCAAAAAGATCCATGAACATCTCCAAACTTAGCCTCATAATCTTAAACCCATTATGGCCAATCCTGGTGTCGATCAAAGTATCAATGGTGAAAGGCTTAAAAAGTTCTCAAATTTGTTTAGTTTTCAAGGAATTCATAAGGACTGGTCTATTCATGAGCCTAGAAAAACAAGAAATTCATTTCGTTTATCCTTAAACTTTATTAAAAAGGCCTAGTTGCCGTTTGAAAAATCTTCTAACCATAGATCAGTAGTCTTTAAGAGACTTAAATATCATGCTAATTGGTGAGTTTTCATCAAATGAACATTTTAAGCAAAAAGGATAATAGCTTTTCCAATCAAGGAGCAAAACTAGGATTAGAACGCTTCTTAATCAAAGAGAAGAACCATTAGGAAAAGTTAAGCTAAATTCAAAAAGAGCCAACTGCAGTCTCAACCCCTACACCTTTAGTAAGGATACATGTCATCCTTTATGAAAATATGCATCATTCGCATAGGCATTTGATTATCAATTCTCAACATACACTTCACTTCAAGCTTAGCACCGATAATGACAAGTCTTGGTGGTTATACTCAAAGGCATCTGCACTCATGTGAATACATGAACACTAACACTCTTATGCATTCTCACCCATTATAATCACACTTATGTGTACCTTCATTCAGAAGCATTTTGCATTCAGGTGCATCCCTATTTATAAGCATTCATATTCATGCATTGGCACAAATGTGCATTTTCCTTTATAGTGAACATTCTTACTCATGCATCTGTGCTCTCACATGCATCTTCACTTGCCTATATTCACACTCATATGAAATCTTATTCATGTGCATCTACATTCATGTGTATTTTTACTTTGTACCTTTTCTTTCGGACCCATCTTCACTTGTTGACCTTCACACTTATGCTCATTTTGATTTACAAGCATTTGCACTCACGTGCATTTTCATTTACAAAGAATTGCACTCATGTGCATCCTTGTTTATGTATTCAAGTGCATCCTTACTCACATACTTTCACACTCACGTGCATTCTTTTTCACAAGCGGTCACATTCATGTATGTCTTTACTTATGAGCATTCACAATCATATGTATTCTTATTTATAAGTATTCGTATTCATATGCATTTTCACTCATGTCCAATAGCACTCAGGGGACCCTTGTCATAGGCATTTGCATTCATGTGCATTTGCATTCTTGTAAATTTGTATTCATGAACATTCACCATGTCACCCTGCATGTATATGCATTATTCTATGTGCATCGACATCTTGATACCAAGCATGACTATCAACTTGCTCGCATAACATGGCATTTATGCCTTGAAATGACATTCATGGTATACATCACATATGCTCTCTTGAAGATGTCAATCAAAAAAACTTTTGAAGCCTCTTGTAAATTTGTATTCTTAAACATTCACCATGTCGCCCTACATGTATATGCATTATTCTATGTGGATCGACATCTTGATACCAAGCATTACTATCAACTTGCTCGCATAACATGGCATTTATGCCTTGAAATGACATTCATGGCATACATCACATATGCTCTCTTGATGATGTCAACCAAAAAACTTTTGAAGCCTCTCTTAAGGATATTTTTAATGTTTTTCAAAACCTCACTTATGGACGTATGTTTTCACCAAAAGTCTTTAAAGTCTCTTTCAAGGATGTTTTCATTAACCAAATTTTTGAAGCCTCTTTTGAAGATATTACCAAAGTTTTCCAATGCCTCTCTTAAGGATATTTCATTAAAAACCTTTTGAGCCTTTCTTGAAGATATCTTACGAGAACTTTTGAAGCCTCTCTTCAAAATGTTTTATTAAAAACTTTTAAAACGTTGCTTGAAGACGTTTCCACCAAAAGTCTTTAAAACCTCTCTCGAGGATGTTTTCATCAACCAAAATTTTAAAGCCTTTCTTGAAGATATTTCCAAACTTTTCCAAAGCTTTTCTTAAGGATATTTCATCAAAAACCTTTAAAACATCTTTTGAGGATATCTTACCAGAGCTTTCAAAGCCTTTCTTGAGGATATTTTCAATGCCTCTTTTAAGGATGTTTTATTAAAATTCAAAGCATTTCTCGAGGACATTTTCACCTTAACATTCAAAGCCTTTGGAAATCTAAAATAAGATTGATAAACCTCGGGGCAAGAAGATCAGAGACCAAATAAGTCAAAACTGACCACCAAATCAGGCTTTTAAAATCATCACCTTTGCATTATTTAGACATGCATTTGCATCCTCGTGCATTATACAACATTTAATATTTTTCAAGCACCAGCTCTTGCACACAAAAGTTAAATTAGTAGAGAACCTAAGGTACATTTTTCTGTTTTCAAAAAACCTCAAAAGGCCTCAGGTAAGTATCTCTAACCTTACAAGTTCATTGAAAATCATCCAAGAGAGGTATTTAAACTCGTTTTCTTTTAATCCTGAAAGAGCAGGATGTCTTTTTTTTTCTTTTTTTAGTACTCAAAGAATAGGACGCATTTTCCTTTTCTTTTTTAGTCCTCAAAGAGCAGAACATTTTCTTTTCCTTTTTTAGTCCCCAAAGAATATGATGCCTTTTCTTTTTCTTTTTAGTCCTTAAAGAACAGACGCTCACATACCTTAGTACCAAAGAGTAGGACAACCATTGAGTTCAAGCCCACAAAATTTGGTGGTACTTATCTTGGGTCAAACCCAGGAAACTACCTATCTCAGTCCATAAAAATCTAGATGCCTATCGAGTCAAAACCCATACAAGTTGGTGGCACTTGCTTAGGGTCAAACCTAGGAAATAACCTACCTCAGTCCATAGAGAGCAGGATACTTATCAAGTCAAAGCACATGTAAGTTGGTGGCATTTTCTGGGGTCAAACCCATGAAACAACTTACCTCGGTCCAGAAAGAGCTAGACACTTATCGAGTTAAAGCCCACACAAACTGATGGCACTTGTTTGGGGGGTTAAACCTAGAAAAAACCTACCTCAATCCATAAAAAGCTAGACGTCTATCAGGTCAAAGCCCACTTAAGCTTGTGGTGCCTGTCTAGAGGGTTAAACCAAGGAAGCAACCTAGTAAGGATGGTAAACCCTACAAAACTTATCAAAATATTTTCTATAAATATATTCAGCCTATCTCGACATAATGCTAACTAGATCTCTATTTCTTTTTAGGCACCTAGAACCATTATCCTTCTCGAATAAAATGGTCCATATTTTTCTTTGCCATGTTCTTAATACTTAGCAATGGTGAAAGAGAGGAAGCTGTAGACACCTTATTTTCTCCAGATGAACTCTTGGCATCTCAAGACTTAGTGAAAGATGGTAGAATCAAAAAATAAAAAGTAAACTGGGGATAACTATTAAGTGCCGTGTTGCTAGGCATTATTAGGTGACAAGGATCCAGGTGAAAAAATTTTTTTTGGGAAGGTTTAAAATGTCTAGAGGTCGTATAAAAGAAAATATAAAAATGAGGCATCAAAGGTCACTATTTGTGGTGTCACCGAAGTCATTCAGAGGAGTACATGATCAATTTCCTATTGTTTGTGACTAAGGTGAGGTATTTAAAGAGCCTAAGGTACATGCAAGTTATATTGGTGCATAAATATTGATATAAGGCCTTTACGTCACCAAAAATTTGAATTTTCACATGTAGTATTAATACAAAAGGGTTTGGTATCGATGCATAAGGTGTGGTACCAATACCTAGCATGTTTATATCGATAAAGACCTTGGTAGTAGCCAAAGTTATGATTTTTAGCAAAATGTATCAATACACAAGCATGGGTATTGATACAAATCCATGGAGTCTCAATATAAGCCCCTAAGTCTCAAGACTAGAAACATTTTTTTTCTCTTAGTATCAATACACACATCATTATATTGATACTTATGGGTAAAAGTTACCTTGTTTATCGATATAGAATGTTTTGTATTGATATACCAAGGCATTTTTGCCTAGTTTGAGCCACTTTTTACCCTTCAAAAATTTAATTCAAACATGCTTTTTGCACCAAAAAACCATTATAATTCATTCCAGATCATGATTTTGCGCTTATGATTGGATTTAAACCAATTTTTAAAGCCCTAATAGCCAATGAAAAGGGTCACTTTCATGAAATATGGTTGTAAGAGGGCATGCTAAGCATATCTCTAGCTGCAAGCTATTACAGACTTTTTGCCCTATTACTCTATGGCAGAACCTATAAAAAAAAGGCCAGATGAGCATGTAGCTGGAGATGTCTCCTATTACTTGAACAAAAGATCAAAAATGCCCTTAATTTGTCTCCCAAAAACATTGGCTAAACCTTGAGTTTAAAAAAAGCCAAAGTTGGCTCAACAGAGAAGACTTTCAGCCACTCCCCCCTAAAAAAAAGAGAGACGCATCTTGCCATTCTCAAGAATCCTCCAACAATTTTCAGCCTAAAAACTCTCTTAAAACACTATTCCATTACCTTTCCCCTTTAACCTTCTTCACGTTTATAGTTCTCCTAAATCACCACTAGAAAACCTCTAAAAACTCAACCTTTCACACATTTTCATCCTTAAAAACACCTCACCATCAACAATAATACCAAAAAGCTTCTTCCTTGCATCTTTTTCTTGCTAAATAATAGTGAAAAAAAAGGAAGAAATTAAGTTTAAAGTCATTACTTAAAGTAAAAAGAAAAGTTCAAGCTTTTTTTTGGTATATTTTCTCTATTTTTGTTCAGTACATTTTTTGTTTTTATCATATACATCATTTTAGTGAGCCTTTTATACTGCCATGACCATCTTAGGAGTCTCATGAATTATTGTTGCCTTGGTTGTAGGAGTCTTAGGATCGTGATGTTCTTTTGATGTGTTGATGTTGCTTGATAGGTTAAATTTTTGCTCTTTTATTCTGTCATCAAAATAGTCTCTTATTCATGAATTCTCTGTTATATTTCTTCTATTTTCACATGCTTGGCACATGCTTGAATGTTTCCATAACATGCATTGAGTATGTTCATGCACTTCCTTACATTTTAAGGAGTCTCATGACATAAAAATGTAGTCTTGACAACTCTAACATGTTTTTCTTCACTTAAATGTGTTTATGTCACTTCCATGCATCTTATTTGTCATCTCCTTGCATTTCTATCACTTTTTCCATGTCAAAATGTCACCTTTGTGTGTTTGCATGTGTAATACTTGTTTATCTTTGTGCGTGTTGTATTTTATTCATGATTTGTTTGCCAAAATTGATTTTTCAAAAAACCCAAGTTAAGTCTATGCTACGTTCGAATAATAGAGGCTACCATATTAATGTTTTGATCAAATTGGCCTTCCAACCTTAGCGACAAAGTAAACCTTCGTAGTTTGGATTCATGGAAATAAAATGTTGTATTCTTTTGTTAAAGTATTAAGCCTTAATCTTGAGTCCAACACCCTCTTTAGTGACATGGTCAAAGAGTTGTTTGATCATTCTAAACTACTCTAGATTATGAATGAACTCATGATGCCGATGTTACTTTTTCCTTTCTATTATGGACTTTCCAATGTCCTAGATTCGAGTATGCTCTTAGAAAAATCTAAAAATATTTATTAGACCCCTATTTTGCTTTGGCAGCATTTTAGTCTAAGTTTGGAAAATCATTTTCAAACCATAAAATATTTTCCTTGAGTTTTTGATATTTTTCCTTTAAAGGGCATCGAAAAACCTTTCTAAAGGTGTCTTGTGTGCCTTTGGATCATCCTAGATGAAAGATATATGATTTCTCAAACCTTTGCTATCTGATACCCTTAGGATCAGCTAACATTTTTCTGTTTAGGTTGTTTTGGCCCATCAAACAATTTTTTTAAACTTTATGAATATTTTTCCTAGAAAGTTTGGGAAATTCCCTTTCCAAAAAGGTATCGTTCATGATTTATCAATTCTAGATGAGCCCAAAACATTTTTTCAAATTTCAATGCATCTTTTCCCCTACATATGCTGCCAGTATCAAGATAGACCCGATAGACCCAACTTTAAAAATTAATTTTGCCTAGAAAGTGATTTTCAAGGATTGTTGGAATATTTTTACATTAAACCTTATCGAGTCATCTTTCCAATAGTACCATATTCCTCCTCTAAAGCCTTCGGATGAACCTGAAATAAATTTAGCAAAGGAGATGAAACGATGTTGTCCCCTATTTTTAACCTAATTTTTGAATTTCCTTTATAGAGACATTTGAATGTCTTGTAATGCATCCGATTGGTTCCCCTACAGCACAAGCCCTTTAGACTCGGATTAAGGTTTAAGACAAAAATATATTTTATAAAAATCTTAGATTTTTATTTTTAAAATCTTCTAAAAAACACTTTTCTTTTAAAATGTACAAAAGTTTTCATTTTTTAAGATACTTCAACCCTCCTACTCCGAAGGGATACTCTAAAAAAGCCCTTTTCTTTTAAAACATCCAGAAATTTTTATTTTTGGGTACTTTAATCTCACTCTCTGAAGTGATACTCTAACCCTATTTTTCAAGAAAAAACTTGAATTTTATCTTTCAAATTTACTCGAGATTCTTACTATTTTCTTAAATCATAAAAAAAAATTTATCTTTTAGGATACTCTAACCCTATCACTCCAAGGTGATGCTCTAACCTTATTTTTCATTAAAAAAAATTAAATTTTCTTTTCATTTCTAATTATTTTCACAACTTTATCTTTAGGGATACTCTAACCCCACCTCCCTAAGGGGATACTCCAACCCTACTTTTACTTTAAAATAAAATCCAAAAATTTTCTCTTTTCATATGCCTGGACTATTTTGATTAAAATCTTTTTCGTCTTTCAAATCACTGTCAAATCCAAACCTATCTCTAAATTGTCATCCTAGTTATTTTTCAATAATTAAATACAATTATGAGACACATTCCAATCGTCCTTCCTTTTAAGGTTCTTTTGTTTGTGATTGTTTGTTTATGATATTGTTATATTCTTTTTGTTTTGCTAAAGTGTTTCCCTTTTGTAGTGATTATGCTGTATTCATATTTAAAATTCATTTCAAAAACTTTTACAAGGCAATATTCCCTATCTGTGTCTCTCTAGTGCCTAATATAGAATATCCAAATTTTTAAAATTTAATCCAAAAACTATTTTCATAAAAATCCTTATGCTCCTCATACTTTCATGGTGCATAAGTGATAAAAATCTTCTTTCAAAACCCGAATTTACATTTTCCACCAAAACTTCATGCATAAAAAGGGGATTATATCTAAATACTGACCAAATTAAGCCAAAACTGAAGCGAGACATAATTACAGTTACTGATTTTGGGCATGGTGGGGTTGTTAATCCTTCTTCATAAGTAACCAACTTTTGAACCCAACCAACGAATCTTTGGACTTTATAGACCTTGAAATTGATGTTTCGAGTTTCGTATCTTAGAATATTATATTTAATAGGCATCTGATTCTGCCTAGCTTGAAATGATCGATGACGACTTTAGCTTTATAACCACTTCATGGTGGCCATCCGAGACTAGCTGGATGAGCGATTTGCCTGATGGTCTCTCTCCCTTTTATGTTACTATGCCTAATCCAAATCCTAATCATAGGATAACTCAAAGGCTCGACCACCACCACTATTGTACATTTTTTAAGTCAAACATGCTAAACCTTTTGGATCGTCCGAAGTTTTAAAGGTGGGCACGTGGCGACAATTATTAGAAAGGTAATTTGATACACTTTTAGGAAAATATATTAGAAATTTTATAAAAGATGGTTTAAGGTTCAAAATTGATTTCTCAAGTTGTAGCTATAGTACTACTAGGGCAAAAATAGAGGAATTTTTTGGTTTTTTTGGGTTTCTTAGGGCTAACTCAGGCAACAGACATTCAAATGTCTATGGTAGAAAGAGGTGAGTGACATGGGTTTCATGAGCTCATTTACACAATTCTGGAGTAGTTTGGGATGATGAAATAGCTATTGACCATGCCACTTCATACGAGGACTTTAGGCAACAAATCAAGGCACAAACAATTTTAGACACTTTAAAGGCATTTTATTTTTGGAAATATAACATTTGGCCTCAATAAACCTTGTATTTAAATAAGGAAAACTTGATTTTTCCCCAAGATTGGAAGTCCAATGAATAGAAAACCTTAAGTCCATGCTAATTTCATTTATTGAGGTTAATGTAGCCTTAACTTAGAGGTTTTGAGAAAACAAATTTTTGACAAGCAACAAACAAGTATTTTGACAAATATGTGATGAACTAAAGATGATATTAATGATAATAAACATGGTAAGCATGTTCAAATATGTAAAGCTAATGTTTAAGTATGAAAATAATGGTAATATGTGGAGAGATAAGCATGGGAATGCATGGAGATATTAGTTGAATGCATGACATCAAGACTATTGCCATAAAAGTGATATAAACAAGCTTGAACAAATAGAGAAAAGCTTGATGGAATTTTAATACAGCATCAAAATATATTTTCAAGATAGACCAGGCACATAGAAGTAAGGAAACATGATGGAGGAGTCAATTAAGCATCACAAATCCTATATCTACCTCATCCAAGGCCACAAAATGCATGAGAATCCTAAGATAAGGTCATGGATATTAAGGCTCATTAGAATGATAAAAATGCAAAAACAAGTAAATAAAAGGAAGAAAGGATGAGACATATACCCCAAAAGCTTTAGAGACCTTGTTGACAATGTGAACAGAATAGATTTTTAACTTATAGCTCACTTTTTAGCCTTCCTTTGCTACGATTTTAGCAAGAAAAAATGGTCAAGAATGAGCTTGAAGGTTGTTATATCAATGGAAGAGTGTTTTGTGAGGGATGGTAATGGTTTTGAAGGGTTTTAAAGTGGTTTTTGGAGGGGCTGGTGAAGGGCTACAGGAATGAATATTTTCTAAGTA
>JAQSVH010209730.1:0-15037 GCA_029448705.1 Adansonia digitata
TTGGACCCTTTTATATGATCTTTGGTATGATTGCGGGCCTCGAGTTAGAATTCTAGGGTTTCGTAACTCTCAAAATATAAACTTTGATAGGTGACCAATCTCTCCTAACCAAATAGATTGGTGGCAACTCCAAATAAATAGTCATTTCGAATGACTATTTAGTGTTAAGTGAAGTGAGCGATTCATCTCGACCACTTAGTCCCCAAAAATAAGAAAATATCTATAATTATATAGCCTATAGAAATAAGAGAATATAAAATAATGATAAAATCAACAAATATGGGAGCGAAGGCTATTTAAGTTAGGCTTGGTCAAGATTCATATCTAGGCCATGTTGCAATAGCTTAGCAACTCCACTAAGGACATCTAGAGAGTCAAGCCTAAAATTAATTACGTGTAAACTAAATTTCAATTAATTCAATTTCAATTGGTATTTAATTTTAAATCCCTTTTTTTAAAATTTTCCTTTTCATTATATTAATATTTATTTTGCACTAATTTTTTTGTGTTTGCTTTTTTTCTTTTAGGGAATTAGATAGTAGGTTGTATTTTTATTGTTATGTCATAAAAAGGTAAATTTGTCCCTTTCCACACACTATGCACATCATGCTATAGTTTCTCCTCTATACCTTCTGAGGTGTTAGCCTCTGTCTAGTTAGCAAAAAGTCTAGCCGATGTAGATTCCTACATTTGCCTGAGGTGTTAGCCTCATTACGAATATGGAAGACACGCGCACTTGAATTAGACCTATTCTAACATAAATTCATGATGGATAAGGATAAGGTACCTCATTGATCCTTTAAGGGCTCGAGGAATTCAAGAACGTAATTAGAGGTCCATCTTAAACCACATATAGTGAACCATATAACCTTCCATTCAAAACCATGCCTGATTTAGGTGTCACCAAACTTAAGGACACATGAAGCGACAAAGTTATCTCTTTCCCTTTATTTTCATATTTTTATTTATTTGGACAATTTTAATATCTTGCTTAAATATTTTTTGTTTTTTGTTGCTTTGAAATTTATTTACACCTTATTTGAATAATTTGTGATTTTCATTGTTTTGAAATTTTATTTGAATATTTCTGAAGGATACTAACTCATTTTCTTCCTTTTTTTTGGGTGCATTTTTCTTTCCTTATATGCATACACGAACGCTTGCTTTAAAAAGAATCCCAACTTAGATTGATCTTCATTTAACTTTGTGGTGAAGCCAGTACATGCAGTAATTATTTCCAAGGAATTCTAGGAGATTCGTTCTGAGTCTGAATTCAACAAGAAATAGGACAAGGATTATGTACCGATAGGTTTTGTGTCAGAGCTACCAAAAATTACACATTTAGACATTCACCAGAATAATTTTAAAAAGTTGGTCAAAATATGGGATCAGTGAGGAAATGCAAAGCAAACCTGATTTATAGAAAAGTATGGACAGTTTGCTCTCTAGCTCAAAATACATATGGATGAACAGTCAGTCAAGGCAATGATTATGCTTTGGAATCTGTTATTTTGATGTGTTTCATTCAATCAGCATGACATGACTCTGACTGTGGAGGAGATTGGCTCTTCTCAGGCTTGGGCCATTGGAGACGAAACCTATCATTGCAAAGAGTGCAATCCAACTAGCTTCCATAAAAGATTGAGTTAAGTATTGGATTATGATTTCAAAGCTGACCATCATTACATAGAGCAAAAAGGGAACACCAATGTCATTTTATGGCAGTATCTATGAAAATATATCCAAGAGCGATCCAATACTGAGAAGGCTCTGGATGCATTTGCTCTTGCTATATACATGATGGTTTTCTTCCCGAGAGTGTTGGAACATGTTAAGGTAGCAGTAGTGGATTTATTTGACTGATTGAAAAGAAACATGAACTCGGCCCCAACAATTCTAGCTGAAAAGATTCGAGCACTTAATGCATGCTAAAAAGAGGGTTAAGGGAGATTTTTTGGAAGTGCTTTGTTATTATATATCCGGGCTCAAAGTCATTTCTAGGGTAAAGGGGCAGATAAAGTTAAAACTTTTGTTCCTCTTCAGGGATTCATCAAAAAATAATGGCCCAAGTCTAGAACTAAGAAACAATGGGTTGAGACGCTTAAGAATTAGGCTTCTTTTCTATAACCTAGACGGTGCCATGGTTTTTTCATCAAAACGCTTTGTGTATCACTATGGTAATCTGCTATATGTGCCTTTACTTGACATATGGGGTATAGTGGGTTATGCACCATTGTTGGTCTGAAGACAATATGGATCGCAGCAATTCATCCCCATGACTTTAAATTTGGCTAGTGTTGACTTGGAAAATCAGGGTGAGGATTATAAAAGTTGCTTTAAATAGCTGTTTTACAATGGAGAGAAAGGTATGAGTTTGGATTGTTTGCATACACGGGTAAGACCATTCTAGTTTATGATGCTTAAAGGAGAGTTCAGGGTTGTAACATAATCATTCATGGCTCATTTTAGTTTATAATGCTTGAAGGAGAGTTTAGGGTTGTAACATAATCATTCCTGGCTCACTTTAGTTTATGATGCTTGAAAGAGAGTTCAGGGTTGTAACATAATCATTCCTGGCTCAGATGAGACCATTCCTCAAATATCTATTTAGCCAAAACTTGTCACGCTACTCAAGATCGATTTAATTAAAAAGGAAGTTGCCAGAGAGCGAAAAAGAATGAGTGACAAGAGTCATCAGCTCTAAGAAGAAGTTGCTTATTTATAAATGAAGATGAACGCAAAAGCAAAGAAAGTTGCAAAAAAATGGATGAAAAGTATAATCTAATGAAGAATGACTAGGTTGAACAGAACAAGCAAATAAAACTTGCTGGGATACTTGAGAGTTCCAATAGCACTGTTAAAGGGGTGAAGGAAGAAATGAGCTAGCTTAATGAAAAGTTGGAAATATGGAAGTCTAAAGCTTTGAAAAGGGAAGACAAACAAACTATTTTTGAAAGAGAAAGAAGAAAGCATGTTGATATGTGTCTCCAGTTAAGAAGGTCTATTGAAAAGAATAAATGACTCCAAGCTACCTTAGATCAAGAGCATAGAAAGGTGTCTCAATTGCTTGAGGAAAGACAAGGTCTCACTATGACTATTACAAAAGTAGGACTAGAATTACAATGCAGGGAAGATAATATTCGCACCTTGATGCAAGCCTACCACAATCTAGATGCATATTGGGCTGATAGACTATGGTGGGTTAAAGATGATGGTAGACAATGGGTAGCTAATTCTTTTGGCCGACAAACGTACATAGATCATCTTATAGAATAAATGCACTCAGCCATCATCCGAGCAAGGAAAATGGTGGAGAAAATTAAAGACTTATTGATGCAAATTAATCCCATAAGACAATACCGGCATGTTGTACTTTAGTTTTCAATGAGGCTTAAAGACAATATGATCAAGTTAGAAATTTCCTTGCATGTAATCTCTACATGATCAAAGGTCTAAACATGTAATTTGTCACAAAGTGAATGGAAAATGTCTAAGTTCGAAGTCTTTAGTTAAAGCAAGCGTCCCTACAAATGCATTCATATGCTCATACCATACATATATATATTCTTATACATATACATATGTACATACGTGCATATATGATTATTCATAAATGAAAAGTAATTAACTCAAAGAAAATGTGGAATTGTTAAGGTCAACATTGCAAACACAAAAAGAACAACTCAACCACTAGTAATTCATCAATACCATACTAGATTACAACAAAGAGAATGGCTGAAGATCACTTGGCAAGATTGGAGAGATTAAAAAAAAGTCATCGTTAGGCCTAGGAGGCCATGCTATAAAGGCAAGAAGAATTACAAGCTCAGATCACAAGAATGATGGAGTTGCTGTGGCAAAGGAGCCAGTTCATCAATAGCCAAAGATAAATACCGGTACTATTGCTAAGGGATTTGGGGGGTACCAGTTGAGGAAAAACAACTAATACTCAGCCAACTAATATAAAAAATCTACAACAAAATGTCCTAACTACTAATCCACTAGTCATCATCATTAACCTTAATGCTTTTTCACAAGGGGTACATGCAAGAACTATAGTCACCCAAGAAGAATTAGCGTGCCTTAGCATCAATGAAGAGGAAAAGCGTAAACAAAAGGGTAAAGAGCAGGCTAAAGCAGAGATAGAAAAAGAGAAATTACAACTTCTTGAGAGAAGGCTAAAAGCCATTAAAGGGGCTAAATTATATAGCAGTATAGACGTTGAAGACCTCAATCTAGTACTATATTTAGTCTTCCCATCAAAATTTAAAATGCTCGAGTTTAAAAAGTACTCCCCTAAAGTACACATTAAAATGTTCATTAGAAAGATGACTGGTTATGCCGAAATTAACAAGCTTCTGATTCACTATTTTTAAGAGAGCTTGTCTGGATTTGTACTAAGATGGTACAATAATCTGATCCGCGCCTAAATTGAATGCTATATGAATTTAGCTAATGCATTTCGTCAATAATATAAACATATAGCTGAATAGGTGCTTGATAGACTAACTTTTGAGAATATGAAGAAGTTTATAAAATTTTTTAAGAAGTATGCACAAAGATGGAAAGAGACATGGCTTCTTAGGTTTAGCCTCCCTTGACTGAGAAAGAAACCACGATACTATTCATGAGCATTTTGTGTCCTCCCTATTACGACAAATTAATGGGGAATGCAACCAAGAATTTTATGGATCTTATTATTTCTAGAGAGATGATTAAGACAGTTATAAAAGTTGGTAAAATCAAGACTTGGAAGCCTTCTAGTAGAAAGAAGCCAGGTATGGGAAAGGAGAAAGAAAAAGCTCCATCTGTTACCTATGTCAGCCAACCATATTGTCAAAGAACCTCATCCATATTACGAAAACCAAAGACAGCAAACCTAAAATACCTACTCTCTTAACATACCCAAAGCTTTTACTTTAACATCACCTCAAACCACCACTTCGAAACCTCTTTTATAAAAGCAACCAAAACCCAATGTTAATCCACCAACCCAAAGAGCCAACCAACCTATATCTCGCTATGAACCCCTTCTTTACTCATATAAAGAAATGTTTGATAAGCTTTTTGAAGCATGATTAGTGGCTTTAATCTTTTCCAAACCATATAAAGGAAATTACCTTAGTTGGTATGACCCAGATCTGCACTGTGAGTATTATGCATTAGTAGGTCACTTAATCGAAAACTTTACGACTTTCAAGCAAAAGGTTCAAAGTCTCTTTATGAAAAGGACCTTTCGAATTCATAATGGCCTATCACCTAATGTGGCAGCAAATCCCTTACCAGATTATATCGAACCTGGGATTAATGCTTTGATTAATGAAAAAGAAAGATAAGAGAAGTCAAAAGTCTAAGAAGTTAGGACTTCCATTGAAAAAGGATGGAAAATCCTGATTAAAAGAGGGATCCTTGGTTAAGATCATTGAAGTATTAAAGGTCAATCTGATTTTGGTGCTAACTTTTGTAAATTTCATAAAACATCAGGACATTTTGCAAAATTGCATAGAATTTCTAGCCATAATCCAGAGAATGATGGACAATGGTGAAATTGGGTTCTTTGAAGAAGCTGGATTAGAGAAAGAAAAAGCAGTTAACATGGCTGGTGAAGTATTATTGCAGCTGCCTACAACGTTAGTTGCCCTCTTATCATTCATCACAACCAACCAAAGATCACGCCACCTAAAATTGAAGTTACTTCTAGATACATTATTAGAGCGTCAACTCCATTCCTATATCAGAGTAACAAACAAGTACCGTGGAAGTATAATAGCAAGATAAAAACTTTAAAGGTTGTTACAAGCCAATTGGCTACTATCGATATAACTTGGTAAACCATGTGACCAAAAGTGGTCGCATTTATAACCCAAAAACCATTGAAGGTAGTGCAAAAACCAAGTCAAAAGGACAGGTATCTGGAAAAGCAACAGTTATCAAATATAGCCTAGTAGAGGTATAGGAATCGGTTAAAGGAAAAAAGGTGATTGAATTCTTAAGTTTATTGAACACAATGAGTATAGTATAGTAAAACAATTAAAACAGTAATCAATAAAGATTTCTATGTTAACCCTATTGCTCAGCTCAGAAATGCATCAAAATGCTTTGTTGAAAATGCTCAACCAAGCTTATGTACCTTAAGACATTTCCGTAAATAAGTTGGATCGCTTAGTAAAATAACATTGTTGCTGACAATTTTATTTCATTTAGTGATGATGAAATCCCACCAGGGGTTACACTTCAACAAATGCTCTCCATATCACAACTCACTATAGAGGGACTATATTGCCCAAAGTCCTCATTGACAATGGATCAGCTTTGAATGTAATGCTCAGATCAAGCATAGCCATATAATCGTTAAAGCATTTGACGGGACTAAGAGAGAAATTAAGGAAACTATTTTGATCACTTTAGATATTGGCCCGTGCATTGAATTTCATCTGATGGGGTTTGTCCCAGTATATAACTGTTTACTGGGACAACCATGGATTCATTCCACTGAGGCTATCCCATTATCTTTGCACCAAAAAGTTAAACTCATAGTTGATGAAAAGTTGATTATCCTATCTGAGAAAGTAGACATTGTGGCCATGACTTCTACTGAAGGCCTTTACGTTAAAGAAAATACTAAAATTGAAGAATGCTCTTTTAGGTCCTTTAAAATTATCAACACCACTTTTGTTGTAAAAAGGTCTATAATCCTAAAACCTAGACTTTTAAAGAGACCCAAGTTGAAATTGGACTCCGAAAATGCTTGCAAGGGATCAGTTGCTCCATTAATGTCATTGGCAAGAAAGACAAGCATGGATTGGGCTTCAAGCCAAAGTAGAGTCAAAAAAAGAAATTTGAAAATAGATCTTGGGGAAAAAAGCTAGCCCAAGCCATCAATCAACACTCAAGACATAAATTAACCCTTTACCCCTTGCTAGATGAAATTTTCTATTATAGTGGAGTTGTTAATCCAGGAACTGAAGAAAGGGAAACCAATAAAGTTATTAGGGTGGTTAACGAAGCTTTCGAAAAATGTTAGGTGGCCACCATTGAAGAAGACAGCGAGGAGCCAAATGATGATCATGGTATCCATCCTTGTTCTTTTAGATACGTCTTGAAAAATTAAACTTGTATTGAAAGAACTGTAGTGTTTAGGTCAGTTTCTAAGTAATCTTGGGAACTCGTTTAGTCATTTAAAAATCTTTTTGTGAAAACTTAAAAATGGTAAATTATCATTTACAGAAATGAAATGCATATGACCTTTTTGTCTATGTCCAATTTTTTTTCTCTATTACATACAAATCATATCATACATTTGTTTACCCATTCCTTTTCTCTTTCTACCTTTACAGATTTCCCACTCAAGGAAAAGTGGATAGTCTCAAGCATAATTTAAATGTTGATTTTGAATAAACTATTTGCCTGAATAAGGTTGATTTCAAAAAAAATTATGATGATCATACTTTGCCACCTGATCTGCTAAAAATAATAAGTGACAGGATGAACGAAAAATGCCCCATAAAGAATCCATGAAGGTGATAAATTTAAAGGGATGATAAGGACGATAGGAAAAAAGTTCAAATAAGGACCGCCGTAATGCCCATTACTAGGGAAGAATTAATTAGTTTGTTTTAAGAATTTTAAGATGTTTTCGCATGGTTCTACCAAGACATGCCAGGGTTAGATACAAAAATTGTAGTACATAAATTACCTTAAAAACCAGAATTCAAATTAGTTTAGTAGAAGTTGAGAAGAATGAAACCAAAAATACTTTTATAAATAAAAGAAGAGTTAAAAAAATAATTCGAGGTTGGATTTCTCAAGGTGGCAAAATACTTAGAATGGATCGCAAATATTATTTTAGTTCCCAAAAATTGGTAAAGTTAGAATGTGTGTAGACTATCAAGACTTAAATCGAGTGAGTCTAAAGGATAATTATTTTCTTCCCTATATAGATGCTCTGGTTAATAATATTATGAAGAATTATCTATTTTCTTTTCTAGATGGATTTTCAAGGTATAACCATATCAATATGGCACCAGAAGACATGGAAAAGATAACTTTTCTCATGATGTGGGGAACTTTTTGTTATAAGGTAATGCCATTTGGACTAAAAAATACAGAGGCAACTTATCAGAGGGCAATGGTCACTTTATTCCATGATATGATGCATAAAGAGATAGAAGTATATGTGGATGATATGACTACCAAGTCACCTCAGGAGGAAGGACACATTGCAAATTTACAAAAATTGTTTAAAAGACTGAGAAAGTACTAGTTGAAGTTGAATTTAGCAAAATTCACTTTTGGCACAAGATTGGGGAAATTATTAGGCTTTGTTGTGAGTAAAAAAGGGATTGAAGTTGATCTGAATAAGATCAAAGCCATACAAGAATTATCAACCCCACATACATAAAAAGAAGTGTAAAGTTTCTTAGAGAGGTTGAATTAATATTGCTAGATTTATATCCTAACTCACAAATAAGTGCAATCCTATATTCTAGCTTAAATGAAAACAAAATCCTATGAATGGAATGAAGAATGCCAGGAAGCATTTAAAAAAGTTAAGCATTATCTCTATATTCTGCCAGTATTGGTGCCACCTGTATCAGGAAGTCCTTTGATTTCATACTTATCAATATTTGAAAGGTCTATGGGTTATGTCTAGGACAGCAAGATAAAACAGGAAAGAAGAAGTAAGCGATTTATTACCTTAGCAGGAAATTCCTTGACTATGAGGTAAATTATTCTTAAGTAGAAAATATATGTTGTGCCCTAGTTTGGGCTCCAAAAAGGCTCTAACAATATCGTTGTATCATATCACCTAGCTGATCACCAAAATGGACTTAATCAAGTATCTGTTCGAAGCACCAACTTTGTTAGGAAGGATAGTAAGATGGAAAGTCTTGCTATCAGAATATGATATAGTTTATGTGAGTTAGAAGGCAATCAAAAAGAGTGTTATTGCTGAATTCCTAGCAAGTTAGGCACTTGATGATTATCAGCCATTGAATTTTGACTTTTTTGATGAGGATTTAATGAATATTTTTGGTAGAAAAAGAAAGAAAGCCGTCAAAGGTATTAACATGGAAAATGTATTTCGATGGAGCATCAAATGCTTTAGGCCATGAAATCAAGGCAATCTTAATATCTCCAGAAGGGAACTATTTCCCTTTCACTGCTTGACTAGACCTTGATTGTACAAACAACGTAGCAGAATGTGGAGCATGTGTTATGGGACTTTGGGCAACTGTAGAGAGAAAAGCTTAATTATTAAAAGTATATGAGGACTCAGCCTTGGTGAGTTATCAAGTGTACAAAGAATAGGAAACTTAGATTTAAATATGCAATAGTATAGAAAGCTAATTTTAGAATTGATCGAAGAGTTTAAGAAGGTGGAATTCATTCTTTTGACCTAGACTATAATCAAATGGTAGATGCTTTAGCCACCTTAGCTTTCATGTTTAAAGTAAATGAAGGGCAAAAGGTGATGCTTATTCAGATAAGCATATACAAGTCTCTTGTATACTTATTACAATGTTGAAATGGAAGTAGATGGCCTTCCATGGTATCACGACATCAAAAAATATCTTAAGGATTAAGCATACCCAGATAATGCCTCCGAACTGATAAAAGAGCTTTAAGGAGGCTAACAATGAATTTTGTCTTGGCTGGAGAAATTCTTTATAAGAAAAATTATGAGCAAATATTGCTAAGATATGTTGACACTCCCGAAGCACAGAAGATATTAGAGAAAGTGCAAGATGGGATTTGCGGTATCCATAAGAATGGTCATAAAATGGCAAGGCAAATCATAAGACTAGGCTATTTCTAGATGACTATGGTGGGTGATTGTATTGAATATGCCTGGAAGTGTCATAAATGCCAAGTCTATGCTAACAAGATCCATGTACCATCTTTTTCATTGCATGTCATAAATGTACCATGACCTTTCTCCATATGGGGCACGGATGTTATTGGACCAATTATGCCTATAGCTTTGAATCGTCATTGCTTTATCTTAGTGGCTATTGATTACTTCATCAAATGGGTTGAAGCTATTTTTTACCAAATGTGACAAGGTTAATGATAATAAAATTTTTGAGGACTAACATCGATTGTCCATTTAGGATCCTTGAAAAAATTATAACGGATAATGCCTCCAACTTGAATAATAAATTGATGATAAAAGATTGTACCCAACTTAAAATTTTTATCACAATTAAGTAACTTACCATCCGAAAATGAACGGAGTCATAGAGATAGCTAATAAGAATATTAAAAAAATTACAGGAAAGATGGTAGAGACCTATAAAAATTGGCATGAGAAGTTTTCCTTTGCCTTTTTGGCTTATAAAACTTCAGTCCAAACTTCAACTAGGTCTACAGTATGGAGGCTATCTTACTAATTAAAGTAGAGATCCTTTTACTCTAGGTTCTAACATAAACCAAATTGAAAGAAATCAAATGTGTTCGAGATCATTATAAGCAGCTTCATTGAAGAAAAAAGGCTAAGGGCAAACATACCAAAAAAAAATAATGAGGGTGCATAATAAGAAAATTCACCCTAGGAAATTCCATGAGGGAGAATTAGTACTAAAGAGAATTTTGCTCGGACAAAAAGATTCTTGAAGCAAATGGGAACCCAATTGGGAACAGCCTTTTGTTGTTAAAAGACATTTTCAAGAGGAGCATTGATATTGGTAAAGATGGATAGGGGAATTCTACCAAACCTAGTTAATTCAGATAATGTAAAAAATATTATGCCTAAAAAAAAGAAAAAAATGATGAAAATCTAAAAAGGCATCTTTTTTTTTTGAAAAAAAAAGAGAACAAAAAAACAAAAAAATAGATGAAAGCCTAAAAAGGTAATTGCTTTTTAAAAAAATTAGATGAAAACTTAAAAAGGGTATCTGACCAAAAGTGGTATAAAGGGGAGACTTTAAGTTGAATACCCGAAGCGATAACTCAAGCATTTGAAAGAATGGACAAAATATAATTTGCCAAAAGACTTAGTCTAAAAGAGACATAGTATGATCAGAGGCATCTTCAAGAAATGGATCTTCATGAAAGCAAACTTTCCGTCCAGAAGAAATCTTTGAAAAACTGAATAGCAGATCTCGCTTATTTGTGTAATATCCAAATCTCTTTTGTACTTCTTCATCATTTTTGAAATAACTAATATTGTATCTTCTTTCATTATTGCAATAAAAGTATATATTTTTATTCATACCTTTGTTAGATAGTCTTTTGGACCATGCTAACATTTTTACTAGGTGTAAGTAATGTTTTGAGCAAATGGGAATTGAGGAAAAGATGATAAATTGATTTCTCTAAATTACTTTGAATAAGATCAAAACATTGCAGGGATCTTAGTTAGTAATCCAAAGTCTTTTGAACATTCTAGGAAGAATTAAGATGGATAAACTACATATTCCCTATCATGCTTTTCTTTTTCAGCCTATATCAATTTGTTTCGGCTATTGATGGAAATTTAGAAACCACATATTCCCCATCATGCTCTCATTCTTCAACCTGTATTAGTTTGCTCAACTGCTAATAGGAAATTTTAAGGACTATACATTCCCAATCATGTTTTTTTTTAATTCCTAGATGATATTGGTGCATCACCTAGTTTGACTTCTAAGGAACAAGTGTATCATGTCTACAATGACTTTTAAAGATGCCTTTAAATTCAAATCCAAGTATTGGCTCCTTTTGTCAAAAAAAAAAAGAGATCCCTAATGCTTTCTAAAGATGATTTCAATTTCTAAGTAGACATATAGGCCTATTCCCTGAAATAAAGAAAAAATACCTATCATATTTTCTAAAAAAATAAATTCAGCTCCAAAATAGGCTGGATAAGACATTGACAAAGAAAATTAAATCATTCATCATATGCATTCCTTGTGTATTTACATTCACATTCGGTAATTTATAGCTCATAAGTTGAATATGATATTAGAAAGAGCCTTTTGATACGTTAATTATTTCAGAACTAAAAGGTAAACCTCGCATTCCTTCAGGCAAATATGAAGCATTTTCACCATTTAACTGTATCGATTTTGCCCTAGTTTATTCTTTTGATCAAGGTTACATACTAGTCACCCTCGTTTGACTGTATCAGTTTTGCCTTGGTCAACTCTTAGACCAAGGTTACATTCTAGTCACCCTCATTTAACTGTATCACTTCTACCCTAGTTAACCCTTTAGACCCAGCTTATATCCTGGTCACCCTCATTTGACTGTATTGGTTTTGCCTTGGTCAACCCTTAGACTAAAGTTACATCTGGCTCACCCTCATTTAACTGTACCTATTGTACCCTAGTTAACCCTTTAGACCTAAGTTACATATGGTCATTCTTCATTTGACTGTATTAGTTTCACCCTGGTTAATCCATTAGACCTAGGATTTTACCTTGGTCACCCTTGTTGGACTGTATTGCTTTTGCCTTTGCCAACCCTTAGATCGAGGTTACATCCCGATTACCCTTATTTAATTGTATCGGTTTTGCCTTAGTTAACCCTTTTATACTTAGAATTACATTCTGGTCACCCTCATTTGGTTTTATCAGTTTTGCCTTGGTCAACTCCTTTGACTAGAGGTGGTAAAATAAACTCGAACCCAAAACCCACCCAAAAAATTTAAGCCCAAACCTGAACCAAACCTGATTTGACAAAAGTCAATGGCCCGAACTCGAGAGAACTCGAACTTAAAATGGCCCAAACCCGAAATGACCCGAACCCAAAAGAACTTAAACTTGAAATGACCTAAACCCGAAAAAACTCAAACTTGAGCCCAACCCGAACCTAAACTCAAATTTTATAATAAAAATAAATATGAAGAAATTATAATTATATAATTTTTAATACATCAAAAACATTAATTATGAATTTTTTTAATATTCTTTTAATAATTTAATTAAATATTAAAAACTTAATTTATATTTTAAATATGATTAAACTTGCTCATAGGTTGGACCGGGCTGTGGCCTAAATTTTTTTAAAATCCCAAGCCCAAACCCTTATTTAACGTGCCCAAACCTGCCTATCAAAGTTAGAATTACTGTTTATTACGTTAAAAAATTTTTGTATTAATATTATATATTTTTATAATGAAATTTAAATAAAAGATATTAATTTAAAATTATTGCTCTAATCCGAGTCAAAGTAGTCTAATATAAAAATATGAGAACTTGGGCCAGGCCCAATTAAGCCGGGTGGATAGCCTCACCCTTGAACAGGTCTATGATAAAATATTATTTTATCAAAAAGTAAATTGTATTGTTAGCTTTGAAAATACTATCTGTAAAGTATATTGTCTATTTATTATAGTTTCTTTAATTTTATTAGTTAAACTTATTAAATATTGACGGTTTGTGTATGTTAGTAGTAAAATTTTAAATACTTCTTTGAATATTATTATTATTTTATTATTATTATTATTATTATTATTATTTGTAATGGTAATTAGAATATGATAATAGTAAAACGAAGTAATAAGATAAATTAAAAAATATAAAAGCCATAACATATAATACTATATCAAAAATGAATTAAATATTAAATATTAATACCATATATAATTTAATTAAATATTAAAATTTAATTTATATTTTATATATGATTAAACTTGCTCATGGGTCAGGCCGAACTATAACCTAAATTTTTTTAAAATCTCAAGCCTTGGCTTTTATTTAACGTGCATAAACCTGCCTATTTAACCCAAAATTACTATTCATCACATTAAAAAATATTTTTTATTAATACTTATATATTTTATAATTAAATTTAAATAAAATATATATTATTTTAATTTACAATCATTATTCTAACTGAGCCGAACTAATCTAAGATAAAAACATGAGAACCAAAGCCCAGGCCCAATTGGGTCCCTTGAGCAAGTCTATATATGATAATATAATAATTTATCAAAAAGTAAATCATATCATTTTGAAAACGTTATCGATAAAGTATATCATTGATTTATCATTTTTTTAAATTTAATTAGGTAAACTCATTAACTATTGAGAATTTATATATGTTAGTTGTAAAATTTTAAATACTTCTTTGAATATTATTATTATTATTGTCATCATCATCATCATCATCATCATCATTTCAAGTAGCGATAATTAGAGTCTGATAATAGTATAACAAAATAATAAGATAAAATAAAAAATATGGGAGCCATAATAGATAATATTATATCAAAAATTAATCAAATATTAAATATTAATACCATATATAATTTAAGTAAAGATTAAAAACTTAATTTATACTTTATATGTAATTAAACTTGCTTATGGGTTGGGCTGAATAGGGCGAAATTTATAAAAATCCCAAGCTAGGCCCTTATTTAATGTGCCTAGACCCACCTGTTCAAGCTAGAATTATTGTTCATCACATTAAGGAATATTTTTTTATTAATATGTATATATCTTATAATTAAATTCAAATAAAATATATGTTATTTTAATTTAAAATCACTATTTCGAGTCGGGTCGGGCTAATCTGAAACAAAATATGAGAATCTGAGCCTAGGCCCATTTGGGCCAAATGATAAAATAATAACTTATCGAAAAGTAAATCATATCATGAGCTTTGAGAGCATTGTCAATAAAGTATATCATACATTTATCCTCTTTTTTTTTAATTTAATTAGTTAAATTTATTAAATATTGAGAGTTTATGTATGTTAGTAGTAAAATTTTAAATACTTCTTTGAATATTATTATTATTATTATTTTAAGTAATGATAATTAAAGTCTGATAATAATATAATAAAGTAATAAGATAAATTAAAAAATATGAAAGCCATAATAGACAATATCATATCAAAAATGAAAAAATCACATATTAGACTAGCAACTAAACTTGTCTATGGGCCAAACAGCTAGCCCAACACAATAGGCCTAGCACTATTAGACCCAGGTCTGAGATTTTAAGTTTCAAGCATGCTCGATTTGAAATAATATTTTTTAAATAAAATAATATATTTTATTTAAATTTAATTATAAAATATATAAATATTAATATAAAAATAACCTTT
>JAQSVH010209843.1:0-11631 GCA_029448705.1 Adansonia digitata
ACATTCGAGAAAATAGTAATTCCAACCACCTAAGCTAGGAAGTACCGGCATAAGCATCAAGGGAAAACTTTTACCTCAAAAAACAAATCATGTATTTGAAACTGACTTTAATCTCATACGAGCAAGTAATGTTGAAGAAACCGAAAAAGGCTGATATAGACTGAAAATTGAATTGGTAATAATATAAAGAGAATTTTGGACTTAGTTCCCTTAACCAGCAAGAAGATTGAAAAAAAAAAAGATGAAGGGTTCTGACAAAATGCTGATTTTTTTTTCTTTTTTTCAGATTTTTATATTTCATGTGCAGTTCCTAAAGAATGATCTTGCTAATCACATTATTCACAAACTACCTTCAACTTCAATTTGTTGTTTACCCAATAGGGATGGAATACTTAATTATCTTTCATGGCTAATGGTTGTGGACTGCAACTCATAATTTGAGCAACATCATGAGAAAATAGAATATAAAACGAAAGTTGAGACGGTGGCCAAAGCATTTAACATTTTCATAAGAAGGTAAAATAGGGAGCTTACTTGTATATATAGGAAGCAATTCCTAGAATTACACACAGCAGAATAATGTCAATGCAGAAGTTTCGGCTGGATCGTATCTGTGCAACAAAAGGAAAAAAAAAAAAACCCTTTGACCTCTCTGTAAAAGGAATGTCCAATGAATCCTAGCATATTACATAGGAGGAATTTGACAATTGAAACAATCGTTTGTATAAATTACCTTCGTAAGAGTTTTCTTGAGTCTAACATTATTCCTTTGAATATCCAATGTTGCCTTGTCCACCTGCAAAATCAACATAGTACATTTAAGTGGTGCATTTATGAATCTTGTCCATGGTTGTTTGATTCTAAGGCCAAACTAAAGAGACATGAAGAGTAACAAAATTTGCACCTTTGTATCAATTTCATCCATTAAAGGAACTTGTCTATCCATTTCCTGAACATATTGAAACAAATAATTAATCTCTTGTTGCTCTTAATGTCGACCAAACCAAAATATACACATAGTAACAAACCTCATTCATGTCAAGAGCTATGTTTTTCAGTGCATTCAATCCTTCTGATATAATATCAAGACCTTCATCCTGTGAACAAGTTAAATATAATCAAATGATAGTGGAGATAGATAGCAGCGATCGACCACTTTGGATTGCAGAACAGATAAACTGCTAAAAAAAGATTAAACATCAAGAATCTTACATGCCTGTTTCATTTTTCTCATTTCATATTCTTGTCTAAATTGATTTGACTCCTCAGTTTGTTGGTAAAAATCACTATCAAAGCGCTCCTCTGACGGTCCAATAAAGGGTGGCAGAAAAGCAAAGTAAAAAAATCAGTAATCAATTGAAAAATGCATATAAGATCATTGTAAGTCGAGGAAGGAGCGCCATCCCCGGTTTACCTGATGAGTCAAATTTGATGTTTTTATTAGATGATGAAGCTCCCCATCCCTCAGTATGGATTGCACCAGTAGTAGACCCATCTGGAATGGCTTTAATCCTCTCGGGTAGCGCAAGAACAAGATCGAAACGAGTTTCTTGATCCTCGTTGGAAATTCCCTTAACCTGTAGTTAGATAGCAATTAGCATTTTCAATATAGAAGTCCATTTTCAACCTTCAGTATTCTTGAGTTGAGTTTTGCATAGAAACAATCAAGAAAATGCTGAAATTTTTGAACATAGGATAATCTATGCCTAACTTTCTTTCACTAGTTATCTCAAATTCTGAATCCAATTCATGTTTAGCCATAATAAAAATCTGGTGCTGCATTACAGAAATGAAATGAATAATTATTAGAATCTAAAAAAAAATTAACTAAGTAAAATACATAGATTTTGTGCAAAAATTTTTTTTAAAAAAAGGCCAAATTAAACATTTTTTGGTGCTTAGAATTAAACCTTCTTTTTAGCCAATTTTTGCAGCTTAGGAACTTCCTCCATTAATCGGGCCTTTGTCCGACGAATTTCAGCACTCATTGCCACCGCCACTGCTCTATTCTTCTCCGTTGAAACCATCTCAGATTTCTGTATTTATTCCAAAAGAAAAATATTTCGTTAAAATGATTTAACTCTTGAAAAGAAACCAATAAAACAAAAGGAAGGCGGGGGGGCAAAAGAAGCCGAACATAAAGGGCCTTGTCGATGTCGGCCTCGACGAGAGCGTATAGACTAGCGAAGGCGTCATCACCGAAGGCATTGAGTTTGCGTTGCTTCTCGGGATCGTACTTTTCATATTTCTTGCAGATTTCATCGACTCGGAACAGTATGTCAATCACTGTCATCTTTTAACCTTTTTGATTTTGGAGAAGTTGCAAAGCGAATGAAACGAAAGACAAAGTATAAAAAAATGTAAAACTGGTTTTCTGGGTTCTTATTTTTTCGACTCCCTGTTTGATTCTAGTTCCACGGCTTTGGTATTTCGAAGTTGTTTCTATTTTTGGGGGTTGAAAAATTATGGGGTCGAGCGGATACATTGGAATATGGGAAAGCTGGAAACTGAAATAAACAGCGTGGTTGAGGCCTAAAGGCAGGGATTCTCGATCGTTTTCCGACGGACTTTGGGCAGAAGCTGATAAGAAAACTCTTGGTTAAATCGCTGCCAGACTTCAAAAACGACCAGCAGCTCAGCTCGGTTAAGCACTTTTGATGCATTGATGTCGCAGTTTTTTTAGGCATTTGCAAAAAAGTTGGCCACTCCGTGAAGCTTGCTTACTTGTCTTTTTATTTCATCAATGGTGACCCTCTGAATTAGAGAAAAGAAAACTACTGATTGAAACTTCGTAAAAAGCCAATAAAAAATAAAAGACATCTGAATTCTTCAGAATGTAAATGAAAATTACTGCATTAATCCAATTAACATTAATTTTTCCTCTTCACGAATGGTACAACAGAAATTCGAAGTATTTAAAAAAAAATAGTGAATGAATAATGTTACAAATAACAAATATTTGAAGTTAGGGAACTCCTACAAGGCCGCCACTCGCCATTAATCTTCACAATCAAGCATGATGCCTAGTGTTATTGTTAGACATGACATTTGTAGAAAATTTCTTGAAACTGGTTGGCGCTGATCTGATCCAACTCTTGCCATTAATCATGTTGCTTGTTAAGAAAGACTGCCTCTTCGCCTGTTAGCTCTTGTGACCATTCAACCCTTTTCTTTGTATCAGCTCCAGGGCCGTAACATTTGTATTCTCTGTAGAACACCGTGCTGTATAATCAAAGACAAAAGGACCAAATTTTCTTTGCAATAATTAAGAAACGAAAAGAACCCAAGTATTTTTGTTCTTATTTTTCTTGCAACCATTGTTTGGATGAGTCTACCCAATCATCCCAACCTAGGGGCAGAATCACATTAGACATATAGCTAAGAGCAAAAACGACCCTGGAATATGGGACCCATGCCCTTCCTAATGCAGCAGTCCTAGCTCCCGTGATCTTGCAACCCAAGAAAGTGAAGCCTGTGTCCTCTGATGGTGACTCCCTTCATTGAGCTGTGATTGCTGCATCCCCTTCCGCAAGTGAATGCAAATGGCACTTCTGCAAAAGTCCCAAAGAGAAATCCCATTTGTAAATCATTCATGGTCCAGAGAAAGATAGCATAAAGCCAGAAATTTAAATTATGACCATGGATGTGTTTTCATCGCGTTGCTGGCACTTCTAAAATGCCTGATAAAGTTATTACTAGGATTAATTGGCATGTAAATATGTATCAGGTCTCAATTATGCGTTAGCTCAAAAAGAGAAGCGCATTCCCGCAAATGAAGTCGACGGCTCCTTCGATGTAACAATTGCTGTAATAGTGTCTTCCAGTGTCATCTAAGAGGGTATCATGATAGGATAAGATCCTGCATCCGAAGAAAGCTACCCTGTCTCCGGACACCCTCAATGCTACTTGCTTTGGCACCAGCTCCATACGTATTCTATAGAATAAGACAAGATTCGCTAATTACTTGTCTTAATTTGGCTTAATCTGGACTTATATAAATTAATCATAATCAACTGCTGCATGTTTAAGCAAATCATAGTAAGTCTACAAACATTTATAGAGGAGTAGTTAACTATTACTATTTTTTATTTCATATGTATAAAAGAAATAATTTGAGGATATGGGAAGAGATTAGAAATGCTAGAATTTAAAATCCATACTTATTCGATATCACTTTTAAAAGTGATTGCTTAAATTATTTGTTAAGTTCTCGATTTGAAAAGAGTAATATATATATATATATATATAGTATAATATAATATAATGCCTGTATAGTGAGATATCAAGCAACAAAATCAGAAGCCAACACAGAGAAAGTAGGAGATTCAAAAATATTCCCACTATCGTTCCAAGTTATTGCAGTGCCATTTGCCTTGGAATCACTTACTGTTATATAGTGCTTGTCTGCAGGAACAACAATCTTTTCTTCGTATATACCAGGCTTAATATGAGTACAACTTCTCTGTTATTGGATAATACGGCATCAATGGCATCTGGTATTTTCCTATAGTCTACTTTCCCTGATGGATCAACTCTTATGAGAAGGGCTTCGGCAGCATCCGATCAATGACTGGCCATGAAAATGATGGATAAAGTTATCAGAAAGACACAGGCGATGCTAGATTTAGAGGCAAGAGCCATGGTTGGCAATTGGATCGATGGACACACCAGTAATGGAAGTAAATTAAAGGAAAGAAATTACTAGGATTGGTTTATGATGAACAACTTAATAAGGTTGTTCGTTTTTATATGTAAGATTTGGAGCCGTTTTTCTTGACACTGAAGTGTGACATTATACTTTTACACGTCAAATTTTCAAGCAAGTGAATGTACATTATTTCAGAAAAGGCTAACGGGGTAGCCACCACTCCAAGTAGCCGGAAAATGGAAACTTGGATGAATTCCATACACCACGGCAGCCCTTGATTTTGTTTTGGTGGCTTGCATTGAATCAATCACATTAAACCCTAAGATTAAAATGCCGAAAAAATCAAATTGATTCTACCAGTTGGGCCAACCAATTTATTTAAACGACTTCACATTTTTAAGTATTTTAAAAACGCTTTTAATGTTAAATAAACATTAGGTGTAGAAATCAATCTATAGAAATATGCATTTTTTATAATAGTTTTTAATATATTTTAGAAGGTTATGGATTCAAATCTCATCACTTACATAAAAATAATTTTCAAAAAATTAAAAAAAATTAGTATTTTATTAATTGAACGAGTTCCACACTGATTCAATTAATCCTTTATATAGCATTGAATCGAATAGATCACCGATTTAATCAACAAACACAATCCGATTTTTTCAATCACACTAAACCCCGAGTTCAAGTTATTATAATACATTGATTTTTCTTTTCACATATATAACATAACACAAAAAAAAAAAATAATGTTTGTGCTTCATAAAAATTAAAATAAAAAATTTTCCATTGTTATAACTTTGTAAGTGATTACATAATTTTCCCTACAGCAAAAAAAAAAAAAAATCATTAAATTTCTAATTTTTTTCCACTTGTTTTATGTATAGCCATACTTGAAAGGAATTGCTGGTTTCGGGCCGCTTAAAGCTATCTCTTTAAGTCAACGCAACAAATGTTCATTAGGAAAAAGAGTGGAATTAATTAAAGCTCATCAGCTTAACGTGTTATTGTTGGGACATGAGTTTGAGTTTAAATGTTATTTAATTTCTAATATAAGTTAAATTAAGAAATTTATTTTTTTAATAGAATTTTTTACGTAAGTGTTGTTTAGAGGTCTATTTTTTTTTCACATTGAAATATTTGTTATGTATTTTTGAAAATTAAGTAAAAGTGTTGATTCCAATTATTATAAAAAATAAACAGATTTTTATAATTATTATAATATTATTTTTTAAAATTTCGTAAATGTAATTGAATTGAATTTAATTTTTTTTAAAAAAAAAGCAAAAATAAATATTAACGAATATAGGCACATGTTAAATGATTCCGTTTTTATACAATGAAAATATTGATGTAGCAGCAGAAGTCTAATGGAGATAGCTTAGAAATTACCCTAATTAGCATTCATGTTCTTCATTGTTACTGTACAAGAATCGGGGAATGCAATGTATGTTTGAATGGTTAGGTTGACCATGGCTGCGCCGCCCGCTTTCCTTTTCTCTTAAGTGGATGCTCTTCAGTTTCTCCGCTTATACTTTGCAAAGCCGGGGACGTAGGTCTGTGTATGAATCGAACAATCCTTTTAACTCGACAGATTTTATTTGTATGGATCAGATTTAAATTAAGAGTTTTTGTAACTTAAATTCTTTTGAACTAAATTATTTTTTAAATAACAAAAATTTTATTTTTTATTTAATTTAAATTGTAATTTTTAATATAAAAAAATTTTAATATTATTTTAAATAATAATATAAAATTTTAAATAAAATCAAATATAATTTAATTTGAATCTAAATAAAAAATAAAAAATAATTTGATTTGGACCTGAAAAATTATAGTTAATAATAAAGAAATAATAATGTTAATAATTTAGAGCGTCAAACTTAAATATTTAAAAAGAAGAACACGGATAACATAATTTATATGCATATATGAACTTTCAGCCTCAGTCCTCAAAGAGTCTGTATACTATACAGAAACAAATACAAAAATAATGAAAATCGAGAAACTAAAGCTCCATCTTTTGCCGAAAGTGTTCAAAGAAGAAACGAATTGAACTTCACAGGGTGATCTAAAATAATCAAGTGGCATCATTTTTTCCCTCGGCTAATTTCGTTTCATGCCATCGGTCATCTGATCATGGTACGATATTAACCATCTAATTTAAAATTTGGATATTTTATATTTATATACTGGTTGTTCTTCTATCGAATGAAAATTCTTTTGACCCGATGTTAATTTGGTGTTGCATGGGTTCAAGTTGTTGACTTAAGTTCAATTCATTTACATCCTTATCATCAACGTACGCATAGTTTGCTTGAACTTGTTCCTCCATGTTGATATGGTGCTGGTGAGACGACGAGCTATCACCATAATTAGGGTGGGAAGGGGACGGAGAATCTGTATCCCATTGCTCCACATCGAAAGTCGACCTCCTCGGAGAAGTATGGTGGCTGCCCATGTCACTCGGCCGGTAGTTTCTGAGGAGGTGAGCTGGGGAGGTGTGGTGCGATGGGGTGTTTGGTCTGCTAGAGAAAGGGGTCAACGAGCCCTTGTTCTGTTTGATGTGTTTCTTAGCCGTTTGGTGCCAATTCCTTAGAGCCGTGGCTACTCTTTCGTTGAATATGGTTGGTTTCATGTTCGTCCCCATCTGATCATAGCCAAAAATAATTAAATTACATGATTAAATAATTAAAATATTATGACTTAGTAGTTGAAAATATATATTCTCACTTACCTGTGTAACAAGGGCGTAGAGAGGTAGTGTGACATAGCTGCAAAGAATTTGAACAAGGACCCTAAAAAACAAAAAACACCAACAACAACAAGAAGCAAAGAAAGTCAGCATTCCATCATTAGAGCATAAAAAAATTAATATAAAGAAGATTGCAGCTTGAAATAGAGAAAAAGATTATTTAGAATCAAAATTCATCAAATGATAATTCTTAAAAATAATTATACGAATTAATTGAATTAAGTTTCGGGCTTAATTAATTAACAATATCCATAATCATGGATGGGGTGGTGAAATAGTTTTCAGTTCTTACCCCATTGAAATTCTGATGACTACATCTTCCACATTCTCATGGAAGCACGACTTTATTCCAAATTCAAACTGTATTTCAGAACCAAAGACAAAGAAATTTCATTAGAAAAAAAAATCAACCCAAAACACAATTAACCAAAATCAGTAAGAAAAAAGGGGCAAGAAATGTACCCAAGTCCATACAAAGAATGCAAGCTGGAAGGCATTCTAAAGAGAAAAAAAAAAAAAAAACCAGAAATGTAAGCAGAAGATCATTTTGGGACCCCTTCAATGATATATTTAACTACAAAAATGACCAAAAAAATTTAATAATACCTGGAAAAAAACGAAATTGATAAGACAGAGAATGAGTCTGGGACGGTTGAACCAGAAAAGGTCATCGCCAGGCTGAACCACAGGCACTCCTTTCACTACCTCTCCTCTCTCCTGAATTCTTAGCCCCATCTTGGTTATAATCACCTGTAGCTTTGTTCCCACCAGCAGGATGATCTGCACGTTTATCCCCCAAAATCACACTCGTTAATCTCATCCGCCCAATAATCCATCGGCAGGGAATGGTAATTTTTTTTATTTTATAAAAAAATCGTAGAAATAAAGAATAATAATTATAAATTTTAAATTTTAAATTTTAAATATTATATTTTAATGATAACTATATGAATCAATATAATTAAGCTCTGAATTTCAAATAATAGTATTTAACTGAGTAATAATATAAAAGAAAATAAGATATTGTAGACATTAAAAATTATCGTGCTCACAATCAATGGGATAAACGGCAGCCAGAGATGAGAATACCATCCTGTACCATAAAATAAATAAATATTATTTTCAGCCAATTAAATAATTATATAAAATCAAAGAGAGAGAAAAAAAAAGAAGAAGAGAGAGAACATAATTTACCCACCATGAGTGTTAAAGAGTAGGAAGAGTACAGCAAAAAACCATATTGGAGGACTGCAAATTTTATGGAAAAAAAAGTGTGAAGATAAATGTAATAAGAAAAATGGACTATAAAATTAGGATACATATATATATATATAGATATAGATAAATTAATTATAAAAAAAATAATGAAAGAAAAGAGTGCTTAAATCAATTACCTAATGCCCACAACAACATTGAAATCTTCTTCCAATGATCTATTAATGTATTTTCTAAAATCAAATTTGGTTTCGCTTTGGGGTGCCAAGTGTGCCTGAAAATAAATTTAAAATTGCATATATATATATATATAAATAATTACTAAAATTAATGGAAATATTTTTAAAAAATAATTAGGCTTCAAAAATAAAATAAAATAAAAAATAATGTATAAATAATTAAGAACAGAAAAGAAGGAAAATTTTACCATAATAAATCCATGTCGGAGAGTCAAGTAATCAACTTTAGGGACTGACCTAACAAATTGTCTAAAGAAACAAACCTGGAAAAAAAAATTACAAGTAGCAAATTAATGTGAGTTGGAAACCAATTTAAAAAATATATATTTAAAATTTAAAAGAAAAAAAATAAATAATCCCATTTTTTTAAAATCCATTGGTATATTATTTTGTATATTTAATATAGAATTATAAAATATAAATGGAATAAAGTTCCTTAGAATGGGGTATAATAGCTTGTCTTTAGAATGTTCAAGTGAGGTTAGGATTAGATTAATTGAGTACAAATGTTGAAGTCAAACTATACTAATTTTTTATAATTAAACATATATTTAATTAAGAATTTATCTCTTATTACGGATAATAAATTTTTTAATATTATAAACAGATTTAGATAATATTATATATCTCATTTTTTTAATAAAATTATTGTTTAAAATATATTTTAAAGATATGCATCATTCAATTATGTAAAATTTTTTAAAAAATTTACTTACAGTAAATTAGAAAATTTTTTTAAATTAACGATGAGTAAGGTTAAAGAATTAGTTAAAAAAAATGGTGAAAGTCCAGCAATTTCAAAGAAGATGGCCATTGTGAAACTAAAATGGACAAGTCAAAATGGTTGGATAGCTGTGGTCCTTACTCTAAAAGGCAATTTGGCAACCGTTGTTTATTTATTTATTTATTTATTCTGATCCAATGACCTTCACAATTATTTTTGGCATTACACTATTTATAGGACCAAGTTATTTCATATTTTTATAAAATTTTTGAAATGGTCGTAATTTATATTATGTAAATTTTAAAATATTTTTATATTCGTATCAAGGTGTATCATTTTTTAATATTATATTGATTTTAATTATTTTATTTTTATTGTGTTTGAAATTATTTTATCAAAAAAGAAAAAAAGTAAAAGATGAAATTAAAAACGAGATTAATAGGGTGAGAACTTTCTTACAATCCACATAAGAACTGGGGTTTTGGTCCAAAAGCTCAAATGCCTTCTTCCAAAGGATGTTTCCCTTGCAAATCTGAACCGCTCCGGATCTACTCCCAATAAAAAAAATAAAATTAATTAAATAATAAATAATAAATTCTATTATTAATTTCTCTTTTTTTTTTTTAAACCCCACATTATTTATAAATGAAAATATGTATCACACAAATATTAAATATCCAAAGATATTAAAATACATGCAAGCATGGACCACTTTTTTTTTTCTTTTCAGTAAATTGTTAAGTAAATAAAAATAAAATTGATTTATATATGGTTTGGACTAACCGTGCGAGAACTGGTATTCAATGGATCTAGTTTCCTTTTCCCACTTCTTCCAACTTCTCATCTACAGCCAACAAAAAACAATTCCAAAGTATTTACTTATATATATACATATATATAAACCATATTCTCGAGCATTTTACTCAATGCAACGGGTACATTGTTTTTACTGATTCGAAAATTTTAGTTCGAATCTTAATTTTTTTTTTAAGTTAAAAAAATAGAGAAAATGTTTGTATAAATTAATATAAAAAAATAACCGGACTGGAAGTCAAATCAATGAGATATTTGGTTTTTCATCTAATATATCTAACCTATTGGAATGGTGAGCTCAAATCAAAACAATTTAAATACTAAAATAAAAAATTAATAATACTAAATAAGAAATAAATATATGTAGTAAATAATTAATAAAATCTACATTTAATAGAGTGGTCTTTAATATAAAATTAAAAAGTTTAAATTTTATATTTTTTAAAAAAAAAATTAACTAATTTTAATAGATTAATTCAGTTTTTAAACTGTTAAATCGATTTTTATTCAGTCCAATATTTTTTTTAAAAAAATATCAAATCGAATATGTTACCAATTCTCGATTGAACCGGTTCCAATGGTTTCAAGCTCTAGCGTAAATAGAAGTAGTAACTATTAAGAGAATACCTTAGCTCTGCCCAATGCCAGTGTAAGAATACAATAAAGTACATGAAAAACAGCTAGCACGAAGATGAATATGTGGAGTTGGTGGATTCCATCAGAAGAAACAAATGATACTTTACCCTGCATATATATAGAAAGTATGAAACAAATTTAGGTAACCCCAAGCACTCTTGATTTTCACCGCCCCTTCATTTATATCCATTAACTAATTAATAGACGCACTAATCATTTTAGTGCTTTCACATTAACCAGCTACCACCTCACGTAGACTTACAATCAAGTATACAAATATCATTTCGTAATGTTATGATTGTTATTTTTTTAATTTTTAATATTTTTAAAATCATAATAAACATGATGCAATTGAAAATGTATTCGTGATTGCACTCTAATCTGACATATAATAACTCTTTCTTTGGTATTTTTATATTAATTTACAAAAGCTAAAATAGAGAGTTATAATTTTATATTAATGAATTACATAATTTATTAATAAAATATTAAATTTTTAATTTTAATAATCAGAATTTAATCCGAAAAGTAATCTCAAACACTGAAAGAAATATTGAAGGTAAGAATTATTTTTAATATTAATTCATGTTTTTTTTTT
>JAQSVH010209884.1:0-15024 GCA_029448705.1 Adansonia digitata
ATTTTAATTTATCAAAATTTTAAGAAATCAATTCACCCCTCTTTTGATTTCATTCACCACTAAAAGGTCTAACAGTTTGAAACTATGCCTAAGGATTTGGCATCCATAATTCCAAAGTTATCATTCCCTTCTACAGCTCTAAGGCACTTTTCCAATAACTTGTACTTAGTTTTATTCTCTACAGCTTTGGCACACTTTGAATTAACTTCTTTCTCTTGTTCTATTTGCTCATTGAGGTTTGGAACTAAAGGATTTGCTGGTGATGATCCCATTTTCATGGCATGATAGCCCTGAGCTTGTAGGGTGTATTTAGATGAATAGTTAAGCAAATGGGATCGATGCTATTAGAGGTGACTGCTCTTGGAATGTTTCTTCAAGAGTGCTAGTGATCTTAAGTGATCTCAAAATCCCTATCCAGATTAAACTCAGGATTAGTTGGTGCCTTGCCTTTATCAACAATATTTGTTTACTCTCTATCCTTTAAGGCAACGGCTAGCACTTTTGTCAATTCAGCAACCTAACTTTGTACTTCATTAGTCTTATGAAGCATTTGCTCTTGAGCTTCTCGATGCATAATTTCAAGCCTCTCGATGTGAGCTTGGTGATCATTTTCCATTGCCTTCCAACACAAACAAGTGTTATACTGGTGTTAGGTGTTTAGTTGCATGTTTTAAGGACCTTTGCACTTTAGGGTGATGCTAGATTAGACTTATTAATATGACAAGTATGATGCATGCAAAAATAAAGATGAAATCATATGCATGTGATTATGAAAAAAAACATAGTTAAACAAATTAAACCATGTATGCAAATGCAAAAGACAATTAGATTTTGCCAACAACTTCGGAATAAGTATGTTCCATTTGAACAAAACATTAATTACAACCCATCAAGTTTGCAAGTAATAAAACCTAAAAATATCGCATGCTATTACATTGTTTGATTACAAGTTCCAAAAAGTTTAATAGTTCTTGTCCACTAACTCCTATGGAAATGAAGTTGTGCCTTATAGATCTAGCTAATTCAACCAGGTCATCTACGTTGGTTTAAACCATGCGTATTTGCTCAATAATTCTAGAGACATTCATTGTATTTTGATCGAGATTGATCCGCCGAGATCGAATTATGCCATAATTCTTTAAAAGTTTTTGATAGTCTCTCAATTTGATCTTCTTAGACCTAAAAAGCGTGCTCCAATTCCTGAACTCTTGTAGCCAAAGCTTTATTTTTAACCCTTCCCTCTTCAAGAACTTATACTCGAATTGCCAAGCTTTTACTTCTTTTTCAATAAACTAATGCAACTGCACAAGTCATAGTGAGTTCTTCTATAGTAGTCTCTGTGTGAGTCTTCCAAGCTTTAAGTCATTGGTAAGTGAGGTCAACTCGGCTTTCCATTCGGTTAGGATTTATCGAATCTCGATATTTCTTTGCCTTTTGAAGTACCATGTAGTCTTTCTTCAAGTCTTGAAGATCTTTGTTGTGGCATTTTTCATCTTGACAAGGTCGCTTATCTACCCCTCTCAGACTTGACACTCATGCTCCTATTGGCTCTTCTTTTCTTGCAACTGACAAACTTTTTTAGCGAAAGCTGCTCTTTCTTGTGCAAACTAATGCTTCAGGATCTGAATTTTAGATGGAGGATTACTTGTCGGAACATAAGGGTCCTCAGTAGGCAACAGTATTGTGTCATTAACTTACCTAATTATCTAATCTTCATAGGTTAAAGTCATTATTTTTTATCTTTTCAATAGATTTGGTAGGTTTTTCACCATGCATCAAAGATCTTTTGCACCTGGCTTTTTTGGCCATCCCTTTTCAGATTTGGAATCTAGCATATAATGCTCGCGAGTGATGGGGATAAACTGTTGGTAATCAAATTATTATAAAGCCATGAGTAAAGAATAATCAATGCTTCCCTATAATTTGTTAAGAGGCACCAATGAAATTGTTTGCATTTATACACAATCATACTAGGAATGATCCATGGAACTGTCTAAGTCACTTTTTTGGCATTCAAAATCTTAGAACTTTGCAATCCATTGATCTTTGGTGGTATCTTGGGCTACTTTTTCTCCAAAAACTTGGTGAGAGGGGTAAAATTTGACATATATGGCTATAGCAGTCTTTTACCCCATAAATTATTGAAAAGCCATACATACAACATTGTTGAGCATCTAATGAAGCATGTTTTGCCTCTTTTTCTCCCAAAATTTAAAGATTGGATAGTCTTTGCTAACATGGCAGGAACAAGAATGATACTGCAACTTAGTTTTGACCAAATATCTATTATGGCAACCTCTTTGTGTCCCAAAGCCCTCAAAAAATGATCAGACCATAGATTGCCATGGAAAGCATTGCAACTCTTCTTCTTGTCTGATTGAGTACTCAAGGTAGATTTTAAACTATCCCATGTGATACAACACTATTCCCTGATTTGACTAGATGTGAGTTCACCCATTATTCTCTAACTTTGAAAATACTTGCCAACTTCTTCTTGATGGTATAGGTTTTGCCGACGTAAGGTAAATTTTGTCAAATTGGGCCCTTCTAATATTAAGCATGGCTTTATACTCTTTTACAGTAAGGAACAAATCTTGCCCGTTGAAAATAAAACACCTATATATGGGATTCTAGAATTATTTGCGGCACTCAATAATCTGAAGTCAGCTTTGACTTGAATTAATAGAGCAATATCCCTATAGTCTTTAGCAAAGACTATGTTATCAGTCGTATCCCAAACATTCCACACATTTCTTAGTTCTTGAAGATTGAATTGCTTAAAAGCCATTTTAGCTCGTTCTAGGATCTCTAAGATATATCTAGGTCAGAGACTATCTCACTCGCTCTCAGTTCCCTTTCTGACTCGATCTTAATTATCTCAAAATCTTTGAAAATTTCAAATAGTGCTTATGCCATGGTGAGATACTTGTTTATTGACACTGCCTTTGGAACCAACTATCTCTAAATGATATGAAATGATGTGATGCATGTAACAAAGACAACAACAAAAGAAACATAACGTTAGTAACGTATTAAAGACAAGAAATAAATCACAAAATAAAAATGCCCTATGGCATCGCGATGCTTTGGGGCAAGCATGGAAAAAAATGGGTACAGATGTTTTGCTTGCTTAACCTAGACTTATGCAGACAGTATACCAGCATGTTCGGGATACAAGTGTCCCATTGGGATGAAAATTAATGTTCAAGATGATTACAATTGCTCATCATCGTAATTTTAAGCTAACATCAAGCCATCCATCAGACAACATGATAGCTTGTTTAAGTGGTTGCTTATAGCAAGACACCATGATGCTTTAAGGACATTAGGTGTTCATTTATCATTGTCTAATGATTGATGGGCTTTAAGCCATTTGTTAGGCAGTAAAATGACTTATTCGAGCAGGTCCAATTCGCTGAAGACTATATTAGCCTTGAAAGGGATATTAAGTGACAATATTCAAATGTTGTCTCTTGGAAAAAAAAACATTAGCTATCAATCAGATAGCATAATGACATTCCTTGATAGTATTATTACAATAGTTGACATAATTCAAGGCAGGAAAAAAGGAATTGGTGACAATGTTCTTTCGTCATCATCTATGCAACAAAAAAATGATAAAGAGGAGTAATAAGTAAGAAGTGTTTCCCTGAGTGTCTTACTTTTTAGGTCAATCAAGCAACATTTTGGTATGGCTTGACAGGGTTTGGCTCTTATGGCTAGCTATATAGGGTTGATTTGACTCTAAAAGGTTCTTCCCAAATCATTGCTCCATCTGGTAGGGATAATCGAGGCATACTAATCCTAGGCTCATTTTAGGCTTGATGGAATGGGTTCGATTTGGGTGAATGTATTTTGCTATGCCTATACGGATAAAAAGAATACAATGAGAGCATAGGTATTTTACACCCCTAAAGATATTGCTAGCCCACGAGTACAGAAGAGATATCACGGAGGATAATTAGTTCACTTTCACTGAAGAAAAGTGTTATCCTTTTTCTAAGAAAAAAATGGCTGAGAGTCTAATATAGATGTGAGTGCATGGTGTGTATCGAGGAAATAATCAAACCTTTTTATTCACTCATTATTACCATTAAACCAAAATTGTCATATGCATTTTTTGAATAGGAAGGAACCCTAGCAATCACGAGAAGCATAAAATCACAGAGAGTGATGACAAATAAATGTCATGTACAAAAAAGATGAAAAAATAAGATTACAAATAAATAATGACTAAAATTAAAGGAAATCGATAATCTAAGCTGCAGGCTTGACTCTTTAAATAGAATCCCCTACGGAGTTGCCAAGCTATCTCAATGTGCCTTGATATTTTAAGCGACGCGCTATGACTTAAAAACAAAAAAAAGAGAAAGAGCTCACCTTTGGATCATCCCTTGATCGAGATTTGAATTAGGCTGATAGAGTGAAAGTTGAGGGGAAAACTGTTAGATGAATCGCTCATCCAATCGATCTTGGATGGTAATTAAAAAATGACCTTGACTTGAAGTCACTATTGATCATTTTGGGTAGGTATGATTGGCTTCCTATTAAAATCGATGATTTTGAGTTATGAAGCTTGAAATACTGATTTTACGAATTATGTATACCATATTTTAAAAGGGTTCAGGATTTGGTTATGCGTGGGGAAGGATTAGCAACCCGACGATGCACAAAGTTGGTACCATCTAGCCATAAATTATTAAGTCTTAGTTTTTCTTAGTTTTTTGTATGATCATTATTTATATGTAATCCTCTTTTTATGAATGCAAATTTTAGATATTGAATCCAGGCTTTTATGATAAAAGTTTAATTAATATCTTTATGCAACCTAAGAGGGAGGAGAAACATAGAGGATTTGGTAAAATAAGGTCCAGATTGATTTGGAAAAAGATACTCTGTGTCAAGCTCTGGGGGAATATAGACACAGAAATTGCCTTGAGTTAAATTAAATTTGATTTTCTTCAAAGCAAGAATGCAAATTATTGTCAAGAAGGGAAACGAGTTAGTGAGACATAAAGAAATATAATAAAATTTGCATTAAAGATGAATACATGGAGACACAGAAAAGAAAAAACTACTGGGACATACTCATAATTGCCTCGATTATTGAGGAATAATTGAATTGAAAATTTTGAAACGCTTTTGGATTCAAAGCCATCATAAGCATAAAAATTAAATAAAAGGTCTAGAGAAGCCCGAATGAGAGAAAACTTAGATTTTGGATTTATGTCAAGAGTGAGGTTGGAGTAACCCCTCAAAGGAAATGGAGTTGAAAAAATCCCTTAAAGAGTGAGGTTAGAGTATCCCCTCAGAAAAAAGAATTTTAGTGATTTTTGAAAATCAAAATTTTGATATTTTTAAAGAAAATAAACTTTAAAATGGAGAATATTTTAAATAGGAGATGGAAATTAAGTTTGAAAACAATTTTAGGTTTTGATCAAGCCTAAAAGGACCTATGTCATTACTCATTACAGTATGGGGGAAACCAGCTAATGTATTTTGAGTCATTCGAATGACTAGGAAAGATGGTTCAGGAAAATCCAAGTAATTTTCTCAAGTTTAGCAAAAAGATGGGTATAGCATCACGTTGTCCACTTTCCCAAACTTATTTTGGTTTGGTCTAATGGTTTCTAGTGGGAAACAAGGTACCGTTGAAAAGGTAACTCAATAAGGATTAAAATGAAAATATTATGAAAATCCTAGAAAATAGCTTTCTAGGCAAAATTGATTTTTGAAATTGAGTTTGAGTCAACATTGACAGTAAGTGCTAGAAAAAAAGAGTAGTGAACTTTGAAAAATCATCTCAGACTTATTTAGAATCTTTAAATCACAAATGATACCTTTTTAAAAAGGGAATTTTGCAAATTTTGTAGAAAAATGTTCAAAAAATCTAAAAAATTGTCATTTTACAAGTCAGAATGACCCAAACAGAATGTAAATCGTTGATTCTAGGGGTTTTGGATAGCAAAGGTTTAAAAAATCATAACTTCTACATCCGGAATGATCCGAGGGCAAACAGGGTATCGTTATAAAGGTGATTCAATTTTATTTCTAGAACAAATACTATAAAATTCCAAAAAGATCATTTTGAGTCCAAAATTAATTTTTCAAATAAGGATCACTATGCTATCAGTATCGAAATAGGGGTTTCTTTAGGTTAAGGCTTTATGGTTGTGTACTAATGCATTGGACATGTGAATGTCCAATTACTGATGTCCATGGTGGTGAAATAAGAGACTAATCTAGGTCTTGTAGAGTAGGCTACCAAATTGTCTGCTACCCACACCAATAATAATGATAGGCTCGAAACAAGACTTAAACTAAATATTGGAAAGCATTTTTTATTTTGGATTAAAACATAATTTATTTAGCCTAATGAGGCCATGATTCCAAACACTCATGTTTGATTTATCCCTAAGATTGGAGAACAAATATATTGAAAACCTTAAATCTATGTTAATCACCGTCAACTGAGGTTCCTATAGACCTAACTCGGGGTTTTCTTTGAAAACATATTTTTACAGGCATTATAAAGGCATTTCAATAAACATATGATGAACTAAACTAAGTGAAGATATCAAATAGGAACCACTAATCAAAATGGCAAACTATCCATGCACTTTAACGAGGAAACCATAGTGAAAATGCATCCAAGTTATGGTCAAGATCAAAATGTGCTAACCTGAGTGTTCACACATGAAATGAGCATGTTGAGATAAAGGAAATCATGGCAAGAATGCATAAGTAGGGGCTGTTTTGAATTCAATAATACATATGGCATTCCACTTTATTAAAACATTATTAAAGCACTAAGAAAGTCATCAAAATCCTGAGGCTACAATAAACAAAGCCACCATAATGCATGGAAGCCTTAATAGGATCATGGAAACATAGAGGTTCACGAAGATGATGATGATAAAGAAAAATAGACAATAAAAAGAAGAAAAGATAGAAAATATAACCCAATGGAAGCTAGATCTCCTAGCTATAGCTTAAACAATACTCCAATAACTTTTAGCTCACTTTTTTTCTTTCTCTTTGCTATGGATTAGCAAGAAAGAAAATGAAAAGAAAGAGTGTTTGTTATGGTGCTTATAAGGATAGTTTTTAGGGTTGCTTGGAAAGATGAAAACAGAGATACATGAATCAAAGTTTTAGGAAAGCTTTAGGATTGTTTTGGTGGTTGAGTCAAAAAATTTTACCCTTTAGCTGAGTAAAAATTGGATTATATAGTGGATAATTTTAACCACTAAGATAACCTAGCAATAAGGCCATATAAGACTTTTGGCATGTACAATATGAAGACTTATTGTACTAAGTTGAAACCTTTTAGCATCTAATTGGTTAACCTTGATTCTTGCAGGCAAAGAAATTCATACATTAGCTGATCAGATGAGTAATCTCAAGTTCATTCTTCTAAAACCATATTTCTTGTGGAATACCCTTACGCCAACTTTATATGCCTTTCTAAAATGTGTTAATCTAATGCTTAGAGCCCATAAATTAAATCCATATGATTTGAACAAAGTTAAGTCTGATGTTGATGCTTTTTGTGGCCAATTTCATGATCAAATTCAAGTTTTGAAGTTATGGTATGAAGGGAGAAAAAATGTCTTGAATTAAGCAAAAATAGCCTTGTCTATCGATACATTGAGTTTTGTATTAATACATTGGGTGCTAAACATAGAATGTATCGATACTTTGAATTTGATATTGATACTACCAAGCTTGTATCCATACCCAGATTAATGAATCGATACATATGTCCCTGTATCAATATCTATTGGCAAAAAATTATGATTTTAACTTTAACATAAATCTGTATCAATAAAAGCACCCTTGATATCGATACAAATAGCAAAATCTTCGAATTTGAATAGCGTAAAGCCTTGTATCGATACCTGAGGCCCTTATATCAAAACAAAGACAAAAATAAGGATTTTTCTTACCTTTGACTCTCTAAACTCTTTGCCAAAGTCGAGAATGGTAGGAATTTAACCTGTGTTTCTTTGAATGACCTTAATGGTGCCTTAAATAATTACTTTTGATACCTTAAATATGTTGGCTTGGACAAAATAGGGTGTCTACAACCATTTTTATTAAATTCACCATTATAGTTATAAACATAAGTATGCTTAAAAATTTATTATTATATTAAAGTTATATTTAGAAATAAATTAAATTAGTTATAAAAAATATTTCAAATAAATAGTTATTAGAAAATTTCGTCGCTAATAACTATTCAATCCATCAGAAAACTATTTTCGATGGATATTCTGCTAGAAATAATCCATCAAAAATAATATTATTTCTGACAAAATTTTTTTACGATTGAATATTATCAACAACTTGAGTATTTCTGATAGAAAAGAAGTTTTTCTTGTGAAAAATTCTATTGAAGAAAATGCTCTCGCTTGTAGTGCTCGGCCATGATAAGCATAAACTTATCCAACAAGTATTTCAGTATTTCAATTTGAAAACTAAATTATGTTTTCTTTTTCTTTTCTTTTCATTTTTTATTTGACTTGAGAATTTCACTAAAGTTGAAATATGCTTGAGGGTTTTTTCTAGTCTCGTTTTTCTTTGTTTTCTTTTTAGTTTTTGAATTATTTAATGAAAATTGAAGTTAAAAATTTGAATTGTTTAATAACATCTGGAAATTTCTATCTTTTTCTTTATCTCGTGATCATATTGTCTTTTTTTATTCAATCCTAAATTTTAGGAGATATGTTAAATTTTTTTTTCTTTTTATTCAAATTTTTGCAAAACGAAATACGAGTCCTAAAATTTAGATAAAAATTAGATTTAAAACCACTTTTCCCATTTTTTACGTCAAATTTATTGTAATTGGACAAATTTTAATCTAACATTGTATAGAAGGAAAAAGTTCGGTTTATGCTTTACTTCTGTCATTATATCTATTTTTGAAAAGGGTTGTTTTTCATTATACGATTTTTCTAATGTGCTTTTGTAGATGTTGGATACTAGGAAGCTATCTTTGACTCCAAGAATAGGTAAACAAGTGATGTGATGTTTGTTGGTTTATAAGGTAAGTTTGCTTTTACATTTTATACGGTTTAATTATGGTCCAATTGGTATGGAGAGCTACCTTTGTTCTTCGTTATGAAATTTATCACTATATTTTAATTGTTTTCCTTATTAACATTGTATGGAAGACCTGCATTTGCTGTTAATATCTATTGTATGAAAATTTTCAAGGTCTAGGAAAATAACATGTACAAAATATATGTATTATCATTAGAAAAAAGATTGAAAACCAGCTATAATCTACCCTGTTACTCTTAGAGCTAGCATTTTTGATCGATTAAAGCAGAATGCCACTAAAGCTAGATTCTATATTTTGGAAAGTACTATTTTCTTTTTTCATGCATTCATTTGGCTACAAGTGGACATGTAGAATATGTATTAGCTGTTTGTTTCAAATAATGGTAATTTTTTATTTGAAGAACTTTAATTCTCAAAATAGGTATGTGAAATTGATTGACTTTAACGTAATTCTCATAAATGGCATGAAGAATATAGCTAATTATTTGAATTTTTGTTTTAATGGCCACAAGAGGGAAGAATGAAAATGGCTACATGAAATGTATTTGGCTTGTTAGCTTTCTTGTTTCTTGAAATATGTAGTTCATGTTTGCACACATTTTGTATTCATATTTGTATGCCTATGCATGTAAGTGTCTAACATGCTTGAAATACCCTTTATACTTTTCATCTAATTAGTTTTAACGGCTTAATTTCATTTATGTTTTGAGAATATACACATTTGATTCTATCCTTGTGATTCCTTTTGTGAATTTCAACTCAAAATTGATGGGTTTTGCTATACTTACAATTACATAGAGTCAAATCCTGTAAACACTGAGATTTAAAAGGAAAATTATGATTTTATAATCATTGATACTAGTAGACGCCACAAATAATAGGCTGCTTTGTTTGAGGGAATGTATCAAATATTTATAGCAATGGAATTGTGCTACTTTTACATACTCATTTTGGTTTTGATAGCAGATGCTGTTAGAATTTTCCCATTAATTAGTTTTGCTTCCCTTGCATGTTGCGAAGACCAGATTTTATTATTTTTGTTATAGATGGCAATATAGGTCAAGCTACCTTTGATAGAGTTCAAGCATTTAAGGAAAGCATTTCAATTGTTGCTGTAACTGTTAGCAAAATAGATTGTCATGCTAAGGTTCTTGGAGCTCTTAATGTGTAAGTTTTATGATATTTGCATTGCTTTGTCCTTAGGTTGAGTTCTCATGATACGTATATTTTTTTTTGTTTTTCTCCTTTATGGCTTCTATCGAGGTTACTAACACTAAGAGTCCTATCATATTTATAGGAACCGGGGAGCACATGGATGACTTCAAAGTCCTTGATGTTAAACCATGTGTCAACTGTCTCTTAGTTATGCTTCCCCGTTGCCTGTTATGTATTCTTCTAACTATTAAAATCATGCATTGCAAAAATGTTATGGTTGGGAGCATTACCATTGTGCTTATCTTTCTGAATAGGCAAGGGTGACTAGTTTAAGTTCATGGACAAAATACATGAAGTAGTTTCCATGGATCAATAAACTAAGCTTCTTCAAAAGCTTTCAGAAAAGAACTTTTCCTTAAGGATTTTGTATAAGCTATTTTAGTACATTCTACAAATAGGTCTGATTAGGCAGGTCATTTTTAACTATTCTCAAGTTGTATTTGTTCCAATAGGTGTGTCTTTTACTAATTTTGCCATGTTTAATGTAATTTATGAGATGATCATGTATTTGAAAGCTGATATTAAATGTTTATTTTGGTCATTTACACTTAGATTTTAAGGGACATATTGATAAAGTTCTTTTATTGAGTGAACTTTTTATTTTCTATGCATATTCAATGTCAGGCACTTTTGTAATTATTGCAATTTGCTTTAAAGTATTTCAACCTAATTTTTAGATTATAGTAATAATTTTTTAGCAAGCTTTTACACAGTCTTCTTGCACGATTGGTGGCATCTAAGTTTAAACTAATAAACATTTTATCGAAGTGGAATTGATAATAACACTTAGTCATAGGGATATGGTGCTTATATGATAATTATAAATGAATCTGGATGCAAGTCCAATGATGTAGGAGCATCGAAAGGTAAAAATTCTAGTTTGATTAGATCACTGTTTAAAAATTTTAGGTCAATGATGGAGAAGCTTTTTTATGTCATATCCGAAGGGTCTATAAGAAGGTAAAGACAACTTTAAAAATTGGTAATGGGGCATATGCGAATGTAGGTAATCAACATAGGCTTTTCAAAGAATTTAGAGAAGGAGATTTATGTTAGTTCACTTGAGAAAAGAAAGGTTTCCTAAGAGTAATTATCACAAGGTCAAAGTATAAAAAGTTTGGATCATCTCAAGTTTTTTCAGCAAATATTAACATTTTTTTTCAACTGAGAGAGAATGATGTAGGAACATCAAAAAATAAAAATTCTAATTCAATTAGATCATTGTTAAAATATAATTTATATTTTTTCTTTAAGAATTCTAGTTCAATTAAATTATTATTTAAGATAAGAGTTTTGTTTCTTTTAGATTACTGCTTTAGGATAAAGTTTTATGTTTAAGAATTCTATTATCACTTAAGATAGTTTTTATTCTTTTAAAATAGGTAATTATCGCTTTAGGATAATTACTATACTTTTAAAGATACTTATTAATAGGAATAAGAAATCTAGTGTGAGTAAGAAACTTAATAACTAGTATAAATACTATTAAACATTAACATCTGAGTAATGTATCCCTTCTGTTTTGATATTCAATCAAAACGGTTTCTTGTAGAACCTTAATTTATCTTTAATGTCTAACTTTAATTCATTTTCAACTCCTTTGATTCTTACCATCCATCAAGTTGGTATCAGAGTTATGGCAAGACTTATGAGAGGCTATGAAAGAAGGAACAAGGAACAAGAAGTGGAATTGATTGAGTTAAGGCACGTGGTGGAGGACATGTCACATGTTGCACAAATTTTATAGCAACAAGACATGTGGGATCCTGAATGGAGATATTGGAAGTGACTACAACCTTATAGACATGTTGGAAGATGATTTAAATGAAGTATTTGATAAAAGAGAGCCTAAGAACCTTTTCCCTACAAATTTACAATACAATGTAGAATAGAAGATAGGTTGTTACATGCCCTTAAGTTGAATGGTGAAGGAGCAAAGATTCAACTGGATGATTTTCAAAGGGAGTTACACATGGTAGATTATTTGGATTGGGATGTAATTATAGAAAATTAAATTAAAAAGGAAGGCCAAGAGCTGTTGGATCCAATTTATAATTAGTATAATGAAAATGATAAGGATATAGATATACACCTTCTACAAGGAGAATCATTGAAAATTAGGAGGGTGATAATCACCAATAACCAAGATGAGAAGGAAGAGTTAGAGAATGAAGGTAAGAAAGCTAGGGTGAGTGATGATGGAGAAGTTTTTGTTGGTCATATTCAAAGGGTCCATGAAAAGGTATAAGCAACTTTAAAAATTAACAATGGGGTATATATGAAAATAGCTAATCAGTATAGGCATTTGAAGGAATTTAAAGAAGAAGATTTAGTACCAGTTCACCTAAGGAAAGAAAGGTTTCCTGAAAGTAATTATCATAAGCTAGAAGTTAAAGAGTTTGGACTGTCCAAAGTTTTTTCAACAAATATTGCCAAATTTTTAACCGAGAGAGAATAAAGCAGGACCATCAAAATATTAAAATTCTAGTTTCGACTAGATCATTGTTTAAGATGAAATTTATATTTTTCCTTTAATAATTCTACCGCTTTAGGATAAATACTATGCTTTTAAAGATTCTTATTAGTAAAAACAAGTAGTGTGAGTAAGAAACCTAGTAAGTAGTATAAATACCCATTAAGGGTTGAAATTTGATTATTGTATTCTTTCTATTTTGATAGTCAATCAAAGAGGTTTCTTTTAGAACCCTAATTTATCTTTTGTGTCAAACTTCAATTCATTTTAGACTATTTTTCTATTTTTTTACTACTCCTTTCATTCCTACCCTGCATCAAATTGGTGTCACAACTATGGCCGGATGTGTGAGAGGCCATGGAAAAGGGAATGAGGAACAACAAATGGAATTGATTGAGTTGAGGCACATGGAGAAGGACCTCTAGTAAGCTATATAACTTTTACAGCAATAAGGACATGTCGAAAAGAGATACCTGAAGGTAACCATAACCCTTTAGACATGCTGAAAGGTGGCTTAGAAAAAGTATTTGATAAAAAAAGCCTAAAAACCCCTTCTATTATGCTGGACTTGTAAATTTTACAATACGAGGTGGAATGAAAGATCTATTGTTACATGCTCTTAAGTTAAATGGTGGAGGATCAAAGATTCTAGTGGATAGTGTACATAAGGAGTTAAACATAACAGATTATTTGGATCGAGAAGCAATTATAGAAGATTATTTTGAAGAAAAAGACTAAGAATTGTTGGATCCAATCTATGATGAATATAATGAAAATGATGAGGATGTGATATACACTTTCTACAAGCAGAATAATTGATAGTTAGGAGGGTGATAATTACAACTAAATAAAATGATGAGGAAGAGTTGGAGAATGGAGGCAAGAAAGCTAGGGTTAGTGATAATAAGGAAGCTTTTATTAATAACATTCGAATGGTCCATAAGGAGTACAACTTTACAAGTCGACAAGAGGGCATATGCTAATCAACATAGGTGTTTTAAGGAATTTAAAGAAGAAGATTTAATGTTTGTTCTATATACACCCTATTTTGTCCAGGTCAATCGACAAGGCATTAGAGGTCACTATTTAAGGTATCGTTAAGGTCATTTGAGCAAGCACGGATTAGTTATCCATCATTCTTAGCCATGGTAAAGTGTTTGAGGGGCAAAGATGCATAAAATCCACATTTATATGAGTAAGTATCAACACATGACCTCTAGGTATCAATACGAGGCCTCCACATCATTAAAAATCCTTAAAACCATTGTTGGTATCGATACAATTACTTTTGGTTTTGATACAAAAGGCTATGTATCGATACAATTATAGTTGGTATCGATACAAGGAGCCTTTATATCAATACAAAGTTATGTTATAGCTAAAATTATAATTTTGGCCAGCCAATATTGATGTAAATAGTGAAGATATTGGTAAAACATGTTTGTGTCAATACCACATTCATTATGTTGATACATTCTAGGTTTTTTGCCCATTTGTATTGATATAAAACACATGCTATCAATAAACCAAGGCAAAATTTGCCTAGTTCATGCCATTTTCATACCTTTTTCACTGTGACATCAAAACATGAATTTTATCATGAACTTGGCTCCAAAAATGATTTAATCTCAAACATAACTTCCAAAAAATCATATGAACTTCATTTTTGGGCTTTAAACATTGAGTTATAACATTTTTGAAAGGTCTATTATGCTTTTTACAAGGGCATTTCATGCTATAATGTGGATTAATCAAGAGCAAACTAGACCTTGCACATTATATAAGCTAATTCATGGCATTCTGTTGTTGCCAAGGATGTATATCACCAATGATTAGTGAAAGGTTGCATCTAGGTACAATGATTGACCATATGGTACACCCTAAATATCTTAAATACCCAATCTTTGCTATGTTTCTTATAGCTGAGATTAAATCCTATATAAGATACATTAAGTGCTCAGCAATAGGGACTTTTACATTCATTTCTCATTAGCCTATACTCTAAAAAACAAAAAAATTATTCCCGTAGCTTTCTCTTAACCCCTCCAAAAATGCTTTGAAAACCCTTTATTTCACATACTTCTACTCTTTAATCACCCCTCCTTTGATTCTACAGCCATCAAGCTCTTTCTTGGTCACTTTTTCTTACTAAATCATAATATAGGAAATGATGAAAGTAAGCTATAAATGTAAGATCTTTTTTGCTTAACATCAATAACAAGGTTCTTAAGCTTTTAAGGTATATTTCCTATTTTTTTCCATTCATCTAT
>JAQSVH010209905.1:0-15019 GCA_029448705.1 Adansonia digitata
ATTGATTCAAGAATGAAACAAATTGATTCCACGAAGGATACAATCAATGAGCCAAGGGCCACAGACCCAAGGCTGTACCGTATAAGCCGCTTCATAGAGGCAAAAACAGGAAGAAATGGGATCTCTGGCTGCAAGAGTGAACCACAAAAAACAATCAGGGAAAGAACAAATCATCGGGAATAAATTCCTTCAAAAAGAAAAACCGAAGAAAAAAATTCTTGAGCAATGTAGTGCACAAACTTATAAACATATTCTTTATCACAAAGTAATTTCTGTTACTTCGAAATATATACGAAGTAAATTACAGAATATGTCAATCGAGCCTAGGCTGTCCAACAATAACTTTAAGATCTTTGGCATTTATATGAACTCATCTGTAGATTAATGAAGTTCTGGTTTTTTCTCGATTTTGGAGGTTCTAAATCATTTGCAGATACAGCTGTCTACAACCACGACCACCAGTATAGAATTTTGAATATGGTAGAAATTTAGTTGCTTGTTTCCCTATAGAAACAGCATGTATGCCCGTAAAACTATACATTGTCTTAGTAGCTTACCGATGTTTCACCATGAGCCCAATAATAAGAGGCAACCGAACCCGCAATCACGGTTGAAGAACATGCAATAAAAAATTGTGTAGCCCAGTAACAACCAAACAGGTGAAAGAAGATGGCAACAGCAATATGAGGGGTGTAACGTATGCTATAACTGCAGCAACGATCACAATTCACCTTTTCTGACACAAGATCATAAGCGCAGCAGTTGGTGTTACAGTTATTCTGGACGACCTCACCAGAACTGAACAAATGGAGGGCAGCTGATATCCAGAACATGTAAAAAATAGCAAGGATTGCATATGGTATGATTGGAAAAATTATCAGCGCTTGAACTTCACCGATGACCTTTGCAGCAACCTGTGTACAGTTGGAAGAGTAATATCATTTTTTTTAGATAGGGGTTTTTATGCAGCCTACTGCTCAATCTCCCAGAAATATCTAGTTGTTGCTGTATCCTATGTTGCTCTGACTCTTCATTTATCTGGAAGTACCCTTGTCCAATGCATATCCGGACATAAGTATAGGTATATGACCCTTCAAATGCAAGGAAAACTTAAAATAACTAAAGAAATAAATAAACATACCCATGTTGGAAACATATCCATATCCAACATCCACACTTATGTCCAAGTAACATAGGTTGTATAAGTGCTAGCCTAGATTAGTACTTGACATCTACGCAGACACAAGACATCTAGTGTGGCTCTTAAGTGACATCATAAGTGATCGAATCATTTGCATGCTCGGTGATGCTAGAACAAACAATTTTTTCTTTTCCTTTCTTTTCAAAGCCAAACGAAGTTATCCGACACTATTGGTTTGGATGGAAAGTTTGCACCTCCTCACAACACATGGTAATTAGAGCATACTTGCCTTGAGGACCGATGTTCCCATGAGGATGCGGCGAACAATAGCAATTGATGTTAGGATGGAAACAACCATAGCAAATGTCATAAGAATTGCAGCAGCACGTAGATGGGTTAGTTCCTGAAAGAAGCAAAATGTTTAGCATGTAAAAAGAAAACCAATATACCTGTTATAATAAAAGCTTCCTAACGGAGACAAAAAGCAATAACCCACCCGTCCGGAAACATGTACGTACAGATCGTGCTCACCAATGATAGGGGAGATGGCATCATTCCCAATCCATCCAGCTAAAAGCAAAAAGAATATAAATTTAGCATTTTATTGAAAATACTAGCTCTTCTTGCCTTCAAAAACATACAAGAAAGGAATTAGGCCATTTCAAGTATGAATTCTGAATTTATGGCATCAAGTAAAGAATACAAAGAGGCCAGAAGTATACTTCTAACCTTTTAAGTAGTAAAACATCGTCACTGTTATTATGAGAATGTTAAAGAGGGCAACTGTGATCCAAGGCATTGCAGCAACGAAATGGCGAATCATTAACAGCCATACTACTGAAAGTAATAGTGGCAAGAGCCCTCCACAAACTATCAATACAGGCCATGCCTTTCCAATATCGGCCATGTAACGCTGCAAATAGACGAGATTAAATTTAAATTCTAGAATATGTATATTAATATTTCACAAAGTTGATAATGACACTTCCTGAAAGGTACGACTTATATAAATTGTTTGACATAACATGAAGTTGATATAGGCAACATAATTAAGACACATCCTTTATAAGCAAAAAGGTATTGCAGGAAAGTTGCTCAACCTTTAGGACAGATGACAGAGAATTGATGGACCTGTGAATGGATTTATCTATTACGATATCCTCGTCAATATTCACTCCACCCATCTGTTTCCAATGCCGCAAAGATGTGTTTGAAGCACGAGCTATAAATTGGCAGCTCCAGTGAACTGAAAAAGCATAAATAAAATAATTCATGCAATGGTAAAAGAAGATGTATATGCTTTGATAAAATAAATATTAAACTATAAAACAAGCATTTCCACTTCACCTACCATTTACACTCGGAAATATAACCGGGTAACATGGACCCTGAAGTTGAAGAGAAGAATTTCTCATTTCTGGTGTAAGAAATTCATAATAATCGTAATTTCTATCGATCCAGTCATCCATTGAGAGGCGGATATCACCCTCTGGATAATCACAGACCCAATTTAGTGAATCTTCTGATGGAGTAGGGCAATCCAACAAGCATATACTCCGAGCATTAGACAATTCGAATTGGCTGTCCTTAACACCACTTTGATAAACCTGATTCGGGTTCAACCAATATTTGAGTTCCAACTGATGAAGGCCAGGATGAGCATGTTTGTCACCACATAAATTGCCCTTGTAGTCCAGCCCATACGTAAGCCTGATATTGCCATCCAACATAGAAAATATTATCAAAATCCAAAAGAGAAAATAGAAGAAGTTGAACGAAAACAGAGTAATAAAGCAGAATACTTAAAACCAAATTAAACTACAACACATATGTAAACAGGCAAACAGCAGCATTTAGACTAATGCCCCAAAGAAATGGATGACCAATGACAGCTGGCTAGTATAAAACCTCGAAAAGATCTGTGCAAGCATTATTCCCACCGGGAGCTTCAAATTGTTTACAAGCTAAGATGACCAATGACACATGCAACTAGAATAGGTGATTGGTAGTAAAGATCTACAACGTGGTCAAAAACTATTCTGATCAAATTCAAGTCTAATTTTTTACATGTGCCTGACTTCAAAAGCATCATATTTCCCACAATGCCAGCGCCTCAAATCTTAGCATAACGTGGGAGTAATCCAATAGTCTTTTAGCCTACCTCATCCTCTAACTCATCTATAGTTCTAACCTAATCGAGAAAATAAATCCCAATTATGTGCCACCATTTTCTATTATTTTCCTCAATTTTTTTAGAAACCAAATAACATAAGAAACAAGAAAAACAAAATGAAAATGCACTGACTTTTACTACGTAACGATAATTAAAACATGAGAACAAGTGAAAATACTTACCTAGCAAAAAAAATGCAGCTTGAAAAAAAAAATAAAGAGAATTAGAGTTATAAGGAAACCAAAACAAGGAATCCATTTAATAGATAATCAAGACAGAACATAAAAAAAATACCCAAAACATACAATCAATACCGACATAAAAGGCACCCATTTTGAGATTCAACAAGAATATAGCAAAAAAAAAAAAAAGTTTACCTTGATGGGTTTCCACGGTTAAACCCAAAGCTAGAGTTAACAATCATAGCAACCCAAAATGCTATAAAAATGACAAGAAAAGCAACATCTCTGCATTTCCTGTTGTGCCTAATGATCCCTCCAATTTCTGTAGTTCCATCACTTGATGGATACCTTCCTATCACTGCCCCCAAAGGACCCCTCATTTTTTTTTCTTAGAATTAAACAAGAATTTCAAAATGTGTAAAGCAAGAGAATTTTCAGAGAGAGAGAGAGAGAGAGAGGAGAAAAATGAGTGCTTTTATGGGGAGTGGAGTGGAAGCATGGGAAGTGTGAAAGTAGAAAAGCAAAGGTTTAGGATTTTTTTAGAATAAATTTTTAATGATTTTGGTTTTCATTTTAAGACAAAGATTTGTTACTTCTGAATAGAAAATATTAGTTGTTTGCCTTAAGAATCCATGTCTGGCCATGGCTTAAGATTTTGGGAGCCATTATTTTAGCTTTAATGGAATGCACATGTTTGACTAATTATCCATTTTATTTTCCAAGATCACTTCATAAAAACTCTGTACATTTGATTCAACAAACTTTCAAACTGCAAAAATCCAAGTTCTCCCCTTCTTCTAAACTAAATTACATTTAAAAAATCTTGATAAAAATTATTATATATATAAAATTTATATAATTTATTTGTAGGTTTTTTTATTCATAATGAATGTGATGTACATTGCAATCGCTTATTACTAAAACTTCAAACAAGTGTAAATTTAAATCAAACAATGCAATGTGTTTCAATACTTGAACATTAAGATCAAATTGTTTTTTTTTTTTTTCTAATGTCAAAACTTAATTGCACAATTTTGAATCGGGATTTTATAGATGAACTATTTAATTAATGCCAAATTAAAAGACAACTTAAGATCAGAGATTGAGCTGTAAGTATGAATTTTGTGTTATGAGCAGCCGTTTAACCAAATAGCCAAAGACAACAATGGTCCACTCATAAAGCAAGCCATTAATTATGGAACTAGCTATTTTAATTAGCACTAATCTAAAATTATTCTTTGTTTTTATATGCTTAATATGATATTATAAATATCTTTTGCGCCGTTTCCATTGATAATGACATTTCTCCGAATAATAATGTCAGTTCCCTTTTTTGTCTTTACATATTGCTTTTTCTCCTAAGTCGTGACCTTCCTGAAAAAGTGTTGTTGGTTTACATGTCAAGGTCCATCCTACGGTAGAGAAATATATACGGCTAAATTTATTCCTTTTTCAAGAATATCAACGGTTTTGGAGAAGAGGGAATACACAAGACAAAAATGTAAATCACAGGTTTGGCTAAGGCCATGTTTGAAGAAATAACTAATTGATTAAAGTTACTGAGCCTAAGACCATCTTTGGCTCTTGAGAAACAATGAACAAGTAAATCACAGGTTTCTTTACTTAAGTGCAGGGTGCTTAATCTGTTAATTCGGTTAACTGGCAGATCAAAATATTATTAGTCAAGTTAATTGATTTTTTTTCTTAACCATTAACTGAATCGAAATATAAGAAAATCATATTAATCAAACTGAAATTATTTCGTTTAATTTAGTTAGTTAACCGAATTAACCTAATTTAATTGTTTACATTTTAAAATCTATAAATTTTAATTTTCTATTTAAATAAGTATAATCATTCGATAAATATTCAAATGTCAAATATAAGTAAAAAGTACATCTACGATAAGTAAAAAAATTTCAACAATATAATACTTAGAACATCTAATAAAGACTAAAAATATCATATTTTGTATGTATTTCAGGTAATTGAGTTAATTTGGTTAATTTCACTTAATCGAACCAAATTAGCTAATAAACGAATTTTTTAAAATTTTTTAACCGATAACCAAATAGAAAATTTTTTTTGTTAACTGATTAACTGAACCGAATTTTATTTCAGTTGATTAATTTGGTTAAAACCAAATAGTGAACACCCGTACTTAAGTGTTTTAGATATGCAAACCATAATAAAAGGGTTTGGCTAATTTCAAGTTAGATTGAGTAATTTTAAGTATGATATGAAAATATGATATTGATTAACAAACATGACACTATACTTGCGTATTTAAAATTTTGACTATTTAAAAAAATAATCGGATATGATTTGTGGTTATAATTTTAATTTTGTTTCTATTTACATAGGTTAAAAAAAACACAAAATACAACATGCATGCATGAATAACTAGTTCTTTCAAACCAAATCAATAAGCCCTTCAACAATGCTTTCCAATTTTGTTGTTTCAATATCAACTAACATTTCACTTCATGACCCATCCAAAGGGAATATACTCATTTACATGCCAAATCGAGGAAGCATTCTCAATCATGCACTTTGTTTCAACCTCTTCTTATATAATATTTAGAATTCTAGTTCAACTTAATCCATAAAACAAAGATTGGCTAAAATCCCACAAAGAGTTTCCTTATTATAGCTAAGAAGAATAACTTGAGAAAATTAAATAATCGCATAATTCAATATATTTTTTCTTAGTTTTTTTTGCGAAGAAAGAGTCACCTGATTTTGTATAATTGCATGCTCCGAATGCAAGGAGGACGACCATCCTTTGGGTTGTATTATAAACCTAGAAAAGAGGAAAGCAAAACAAACATGATGAAACGATAGAGCACACAATTCTTAAAGAAAAGCCAAGGGAGGGACATAATTAATTAATATTTACTTGTACGGATAATAAATTCTATGAAATATTCTAATTTAGTTAAATTTAAAGAATAATGACAAAAATTACGATTTATATTTCTTGAAACATTCCAATTCTATCACTTTTTGGTCAAAAATCAAAAAAATTAAAAGTATAGTAACAATTATATATTTCATCTTAATATCATATTAAGATATAAATAACTGTATCCGTAAAACTATAAACAAAAATTCACTTGAATTATAGCTTTAAATTAAAGAAGGGGAAAAAATCAATAGGGACTTACTTTTTGTTAACTTTTAAGTTGAGTATATATCTCAAATGAATGTTACTTACAAGTGCGTGGGATCGTCTTGGAAACTTTAATAACTTCTGGAGCATCCGATGATTTGACTCTGCTGACATACCATAGTACAGATTTCGATCAGCTCCAAAGGCCTACCACTCTTCAAGATATATTCCACCATCTCTAGCACATATTTATGTCCTGGAAATCCTCTATCATAAAGTTTTCTTACGTGTGGGTCTACACCTATGGGAACTCTCTCTTTTCTCAAGTAAATGCAATGGCTACATATCCAAAGACAAAAATTCAATGAGTACAGATAGCATGATTCCTAATTTATTTTTTAAAAATATCTGTATCAAATATTTGTATTCGATATACATTTAGATATGAATTTATAGAGATATGATTTTTCAAATAAGTCAAATACAAATTTACTTTCGACACACACCTAAGTTTGTGTAACATAGTTCATAACGAAGAAATTAATTTGGGTTAAAAAACCAACTATGATTTAAACAACGATGATCATGGCCATATTAAGCAGTTCAAGCTTTATATTTAAACTAACTTTGTTAAGGATTAGAACTTCTAAATTATGGGAATTCTCAAGAAAGTGTGGTATCACATTCCGGCCATCAAAACCAAGATTTGCCTTTAGTTGTTTCAGATTGAGAAACAAAGGAAAAACATCAGCCTTAAGCAATGCCTGTGAGGGGATAAAAATAAGGGAATCATTGTCACTATAGAATACAAGGACATTGAAAATATATAGCAATAAACCCAATAACCATATTAACTATAATCAGCAAGCTTTGATACAGATTGAGCAGATTCTTACCCCAGAGTAGCAGGTGATCCTTTGCAAGCAAAGAAACTTAGAATTGCAGAGTGCTTCGACAAGTTGGAATAGGCCAGTTCCATTGAAATATAAATATTCGCTTTGATTAAGCTTGCAAAGACACTTTCCAAGCACAACAAACTCTCCACGTCTGTATTTTCAAGGTACTCAAGGGGGCATCGATCGTAAGCTCGTAACCTTGGCTTAGCAGATTCTAACTTGTTTTTCATCTGGAAGTGCACCTTTATCTTATTACAATCAAGTCCTCCAAAACAGTGCAACCTTGAGGAAGCCTCGAAATTGATTCATTATTCGCGTATAGGACCAACAGGAGATGCAAAACCTTAGGACTTGGGAAGCAATCTGACATGGCTGAGTTTCAGAACCTTCAAATTCTTGACCGTGAATAAACAGCTTGGCAGTTTGAAGAAATAGGATTTTCGCATTGCCGAAATTGAGAATATCCACTTCTAGGGCAAAGCATCTGCGAGTTGCGCCATGGATCCAAGTGTTAAGACATTGATGACCGTGAACGTTGTCGCAATCGAGACGAAATTTGTCGAAAGAAAGCACCCTCTTGAGGATCAAAGCCCTGTAAACGAATTGTATGAAGGCTATCCGATGCTTTTCATTGGTCTGGCATCTCGCTGAGTCCTGAAAGTCGAGAACGGGGACGAAAGTCCAAAGAGAACGCCATCGCTTCGAAAGAATAGATGTGGCCACGGCCTACCTTCGTGGGGAGAAACAATAACACGCGTCGGAGAATTCCGTCAGCTAAATGGTTAATGTTTAGGCACCCCGATGGTCCTTTGCTGCTTGTTTGAGATCGTGAGTTCGACATTGTTAAAGAAAAAGGCGTTGAACGCAGGATATAAGAGACATGGAAGAAACGACGTTAGGTTGACCGAAAGCTTATTATTAGAATTAAAATTTTAATAAACTACGCTTAAATTCTTAATATAGTTCATCGTTAATCATTAATTTTGTTTATCATGGAATATGTTGATTCTAAATCTTATATAGTAAATATTAGCATATCTTGAATCTTTCTCGCATGCAAGAGAGCTTGTCTCATAGAACAAATTTTTATGAAAGCAATTTAAGAGTGAAAATATTATAAAACTAAAAAAAAGGAAAAAAAAAATATGCATAAAAATTTTGGGTTTGGTTAAGTTTCAATTATTTAGAAATTAAAAGCGAATCAAGAAGCCCTCAAGAGTGTTCCAATTTGTTTTGCTTCAATTCAATAACAATTCACAACATGACTAAAAGTATTTATAGTATGGTCAAATCAAAGTTTCGTCAAGTCTAAAATTAATATCATATCTTATGTATTTATTCAAATTCGATTTAACGAATAGGGTTTTAAATGCTATCAAATTTTATTTAAGTTAATAAATTATTTAGCACACTTATTCAGATAATTTTTTTTTTTGAAAAAAGTATGATTTTTTAATATAATCTTATTATTTTTTTATTAAAATTTAAAAATATATATATTTATATACCTTATTTTACTTTTGTTAAATTTCCTCAAAATATAGGATGAATTTTCATACTCAAACGAATAACTCAAACTATAAAATATTGTAGATCAAGCATATCTCCATGAAAATATATGATTCTGTTCCTGAGGACATGTTTGACTCTTGGGAAACAATAAAAATTGTAAAATACAGGTCTTTTTTAGTGTTTTAAGAGAGATAGGCATGAGAAATATGATAGGGTTTGGTTATTTTCAATCATTTAAATGTAGTTGCTTTTAAAAAACAAGAATTTGGATTTTGATTTGAATTTTAAAATTTTAAATTTATGATTTTTTTAATTCATGAATTTGAAATTTTTGTTTGGGAAAATAAATATTATCAAGTTTACGATTTTAAATAAATTCAAATTTATTGTTTGGATAATTAAAATCTATTTGGATTTAAATGGAAATTATTTTTTTTTTTTACTTTTATAACGTATAAAAAATGAATTGCATCCTAAATCATTTATTACAACATTTTTAATAAATTGGTTAAATATACAAAATCAAACAAATTTAAAAACCCATATATATGTTCTAAATAGACAAGCAATGAAAAAGGATATATTAGCAATAAAAGCATGTTTCCTTGAAAACAAATATATGTTTAAACACAAGCAATAAAAAAAAAAGATATATTAGGATAAAAAAGGGACATATTAGCTATAAAAGCATGTTTCTGAAGAGTGAAATGTCATTCATACTCTTTCACTTCTTTTCTTGGTATAATTAGTTTGATCACATTGACCTTGATTCAAACCATTTTTTATAAAATGTTAATCTCGAATTTTTTTCGATAACTTTTTTTTTTCATTTTTAATTTTATATAGTTTTGATTTCGTAAATTTTTGCTTTAAAAAAAATTTACAAATTTCATGTTTGTGCTATTTCAAAATTGATATCGGATTTTTTCAAATCTAAATCCAATTTTTTTATTAGACGACCTAATAAAAATTTTGAATTTTTAAATTCAAATCCATATTTTTTTTTTTACTTAAATCCAAATTTTCAAACGTGTTATTAAAGAATTTATATCCAATTCAATATTTAAGTACTTAAAAAATTGTTTCTAATTGTGAAGTCGCAAATATTTCGTTATTCGAAATCTAATTATGAGTTATTAAAATGAAAACTGATGAATAAAAATTCACAACAAAGCCTTCAACATTGTTTCCAAATTGGTTGCTTCAATGTCAAAAATTCACTTCATGACTCATCCAAAGGCAACACTTACTTAGGTTTCAATTTCATGTGATAGATGTTTCTTCTTGCTATTTGTCTTTTACTATCTATTTAAAAAATATATATACATGACACTTTGTTTCAAGTTTCTGTCTCTTATTATAATGTAACAATATATAAATTACTAACTGTAATCAATTCATAAACAAAAGGTTGGCTAAACAATCCAATAGTTTCCTTACAATAACTCAAAAAAACAAATACAGAATGCAAAATCAACTTATAATTCAACATATTTTTGATAAGAAAATTCACCTTATTTAATAATAAAAGTATTGCTTGACATGTACGACATACTGTGTTGGATACAAATCTTTTGAGTTGATTTATAGAACCTAATAAAGAGAGGAAAAAAAATTAGATAAATAAACCTAATGAAATTATATATATTATTTAAATTTAATTATATATAGACGTGTTTAAAGGCTACTTGACATAGTTATGAGATTTAGTAGTTCAAGTCGATTTGATTCAAATCATTATTCATGCAAAAAATTATTTAAATTTAATTATAAAATATATAAAAATATTACTATAAAAATAATATTTTAATATTTTCTAAAAACGGTGAGACGTGATTACAAGCTAGGTTGGTCAAAATAAGAAATTAAAAAAAAAAATTAAGCTGCAACCTACTTGACTATAAATAGATCCGTATATATATTTATATATAGTATAAACTTCATTATAAACTGAAGTTAAGATATAAGTAACTCATAATTAAGAAAAGATTTGCTTAAATTACTGCTAAAATTTAAATTAAAAAAATGATTAACCGGAACTTACTATTATCCTTAAGATGATGTCTCTCACTTTAATGCAAGTTTATATCTCTGGTTGTATAAGCTTTGGTGAGTGCTTCTTCCGGTGCTTCAAAAACTTCCGCAACAACCGCCAAACACTATGACCCTCTAATGTATATTCCACAACTTCCATCCCAAGCTCGTCCCCTGGAGAACCTCCACCGTAAACGTTCGTTACATATGGGGATAATCCTTTTGAAACCCACCATGGCTCTTCTGACCCGATAACCCGAATCTGTGAATAAGTAAATCTGTTTAAAGATTGAATTATCAAAACTTTTTTTTTAAACAACAATGATTATAGTCATACTAACCTTGTTAATGGTAAGAACTTCTAATTGATGAGTAGATCTTACAAGAAAGTGTGATATGATTTTCCAGTCATCAAATCCAATACCTAGTTGTAGTAGGATCAGATTGGGAAAAAATGGTAAAGCAGCATGGTTTAAGAATTCCTGCGAACAATGAGAGAAATAAGAAAATACGAAAAATCATCTCATTCACCATCAAATCTTTGAACTTTAACCGGCGAAGTTAACATATAATGCAAAATAAATAAATAAATATATATATATATATATATATATACACATGTATATATAAAAGAGTTGAGAATCAAAGTTTTACAAAGATTGAGAACATTCTTACAATATAATCGGGACTATGGATCCACTGCAGGTAAAGAAACTTTGCATTGCATAGCGCTTCGGAAAGTCGAATTAGGCCAATTCCATTGAAAGAAATGTTTGCTTCAATTAAGCTGATAAAGATACTTTCGAAGTGCACCAAGCTCCCCAAATCTAAAATATTAAGGTATTCAAGATTAGGGGCATTGATCTTCAGTTCATAGCCTTGGCTAGCCAACTCTAACCAATTCGCTTCTCCTAATTGCTGGATTATGTTTAACATCTTCAACGTAGGTACATAAATAATGAGATTTTTCACATTATCGTTGAAAAATCTGCTTACAAACAAGTCGTCCAAAACTGTGCAACCCTGAAGAAGCCTCGAAAAAGATTCACCATTCGCGAATTCCACCAACTGAAGATGCAAAACCTTGAGACTTGGGAAGCAAACCGACATGCTGTTAGGAACATCGATCAGAATTTGATTACTCAGTTTCACGACCTTTAAGCTCTTGCTTGTGAAAAAGTTGTTTGGAAGTTTAAGGAAAGGGGATTTTCCTGTTGCGGAAATTGAGATATCTACTTCTCCTTGAAAGATAAATCTATGAACTGCAGCATTGATCCATGTGTTGAGACTTGAAGGACCGTGAATGATGTCGCAATTAAGGCGAAACTTGTAGAGAGAATCCACATTACTGTGGATCAAAGCCTTGTAAACCAATTGCCTGAAGGCTTTTCTTTGTTTTTCATCGGATTTGCAGCTTGGTGAGTCCTGTAAATCGAGAACCGGAACCCACTGCCAAAGATAACTCCACCGTTTTGAAAGAATAGATGTGGCAACTGCCTCCTTAGTCGGGAGAAAAGATAATAGGTGCTGAAGAACATCGTCAGGTAAATGGTCAATGCTTTGACAACTTGTCTGAACTACGGAATTTGACATTGCTCAAAGAGATAGAAGTACGGCGTCAAAGGGAAAAAATGAAAAGCTAGAGAGAGAAAAAAAAAGTAGGGATTTCTTAAAGATAATTATCATTTTATATACACTTAGGGTTTTTCTTTGAGGCATTGGAGCGTTACTAAAAGACGGCCATATTTTTCATTTTTATTTTATTTTTATTATACCTCAAAGGTATGTTTCGCTCATGGGAAAAGCTGACCCAAAAGTTCTTTTTTGTTTTTAGCCCAAAGTAGGTCAATCCAACGGCCCGTGCACTTTTAAATAACATCAAAAATATTAAACATTATTTTATATTAATATTTAACGTATTTTTATAATTAAATTTAAATTAAAAATATTTTATATTATTAAATATTAATTTAATCGATCTAATTATTAAAATTTTATTTCAAAGCATAATCCGTACAGATTAAATTTAATCATGAACAAATTTACGAATGAATTTTTTTTAACCTTATTTTTTATAACTTAAAACCCGAAAACGTTATTTCAAACTAATTCCAGTTCCAATGGCTACCTTCTAATAGAAAAAAAAAAATCTACCTGGCATTTTTGAAACTGTACTTGAAAAACTTGTCTACAAGAATTCAAGCTAGTAAATGTACAGCAGAGTAGAAATTTCCTAGCAAGATGCAAAGAACGAAAATCAGTCATCCACGAGCACAAATTGGAGTGCATGACTCATTTTCCATGCTTTTTTATGCATTATATTCCAGAAGGGTTCGTTCTAACAAATCATCTGGCATGATTCCATCCATGAACATTCGTTCGCATAACAGCTGAGCCTCGACTAATTTACCGGATTTGCAATAACCGCGAATCAGAATTGAATACGAAACTACATCAGGCAAAAAGTGTCTATCTAGAGCATAACCGAATGCAAGTGATGCTTCCAGCAATAATCCTTGTTTGCAAAGGCCATCAATGAAGATGCTATAATTGACAATATTTGGACCGATTTTGTTTTCAAGCATCTCTTCGTGAAGCTCAGTGGCAGTCGCCGTATCCTGAGATTTGAAGTATCCGTCGATTAGACAACCGTATGTTACCACATTGGGTTCACGACCTTTCTCCAACATTTGGAAAAACATTAACATAGCTTCATCCATTCTACCTTCCTAGCAGAAAGTATCAATCAATATCGTAAAAGTAATTGAACTGGGTCCAAATGGGGGAGAAGTCAGATGTTTAAAAAGGCTAATTCCCATATCCAATCTTTTCAACGAGCGGTAGCCATATAGGATTGTGTTGTATGTTATAATATCAGGTTTTGGCCCTTTCTCAACAAGTTGCCCGAACAGCTTTGATGCCTCTTCAAGATGACATTCCTTAAAAAGCATATTGAGGAGAACGTTATATACTGCAATATCAGGAACTACTCCATTCCTTTGCATCAGCTTAAAAATCTGCAATCCGGCAGTTGGATTTTTATGTTTGGAGAATCCATCCATGAGAGTACAGCATGTTATAGCATCTACAGGGAAACCTTTTTGGAGCATTTGAAAAAACAAAAAATTAACAGTGCTGCATCCAATTTTCCTTGCTTAGAAGCACCTCTAACGAGCAAAGTGTAGGTCACTTCATCTGGTTTTATGTTATACATTCCCATTAAAATATACACGTTCACCGCATGCCTTAACTGTTTCAGCCTACAATAACTATCCACCAAGGAGTTAAAAAAAAAAAAAAGATGTTGGGTTTTAGACCCTTACTCACACTATTGAAGAAGAACCTAAGAGCACCTCTAACCATCCCTTCTTTGCAAAGACCGTGTAATAACACGTTATAAACAACAACATCAGGTTCATTGCCCTTTTCTAACATATAATCAAATAGAAGAAATCCACCACTCAAATTTCCCATCTTACAAAAGCCATCAATGAGGCTAATAATAGGTTATGAGACACGGCTCGAAACCCCTTTTGATAATTTGACCAAAAACGCCACAAGCTTCGGGCATCGTACCATTTCTATACAAACCCCTAATGAGAATGCTGTAACTAACCATGTTGGCTGGTAAACCTTCCTCTAACATTCTCTTATACACCTGACCTTAACCACTCCTCCCAAATCCCCTACCATCCCAAACGCGTCCATAACCAAGCTGAAAACAACTACATTCAACTTGATAACTCATTCTAAACCCACAGAGAGAAGCTTCTCTTCTTCATCCAGTCTCCCTGCCTTGAAATAACCGTCTATTAAGTGTAGAATACATAATTAAATCCAATAATACATAATTTAGATTCTGATTTGAATTTTAAAATTTTAAAATTATGACTTTTTTTAATTCTTGAATCTAAAATTTTTGTTTGAGAAATTAAAAATTTTCAAGTTTAAGATTTTAAATAAATTCAA